>CAUYQG010072711.1:0-22428 GCA_963574415.1 Tarsius wallacei | reverse complement strand
ATGAGTTTTTGACTCAGCACCATTATCTATCACTGCTTCAGAACCACTGGCTGGCTAACACAGTTCAGCTTTTATGAAGAGCTTCCCTTCTTTAAAATGCTCACTTCTATCTAGGCATAGATGGACCATACCTCAAAATAGTAAAAGCCATCTACAAGAAACCCATAGCCAACATACTGCTAAACAGGCAGAAATTGGAACCATTTCCCCTGAAAACTGGAACAAGACAAGGATGTCTACTTTCACCCCTCCTGATAGCTAGAGCAATCAGACAAGACAAGGATATCAGGGCTATCCAAATAGGAAAAGAGGAAATTAAATTATCCCGCTTTTCAGACGACATGATTCTATACCCCAAAAATCCCAAAGAATCTGTCAAAAACCTCCTTGCACTGATATATAACTTTGGCAAAGTCTCAGGGTATAAAATAAATGTGCAAAAGATAGTCGCATTCCTGTATATCAACAATAAACAAACAGAAACCCAAATAAAAGAAACAATCCCATTCACAATAGCCACACACACAAAAAATGAAATACCTTGGCATCTTCCTAACCAGAGAAGTAAAAGACCTTTACAATGAAAGCCACAAAACACTGCTCAAAGAAATCAAAGATGACACAAACAAATGAAAAAATACTACATGCTCATGGACTGGAAGAGTCAACATTGTTAAGATGTCCATCCTACCCAAGGAAATCTACAAATTTGACGTAATACCCATTAAATTACCAGCAGCAGTCTTCTCAAACCTGGAAACAACAATACAGGAATTCATATGGAAACATAAATGACCATGAATAGCGAAAACAATCCTCAGTTAAAAAAAGCAAAGCAAGCGTTATCACACTCCCAGACTTTACATTTTATTATAAAGCTACAATAATCAAAACAACCTGGTATTGGTACAAGAACAGGTATATAAACCAATGGAACAGGACAGAGATTCCAGAAACACAGCCTCAATTTCTCAATCAACTTATCTTTGACAAAGCCTCCACCACCAACCACTGGGGAGAGAAGAATCTATTCAGTAAATGGTGCTGGGAAAACTGGGTGAAGAATAAAACAAGACCCCTATCTATCACCATACACAAAAATCAACTCTAAATGGTTCAAAGACCTAAACGTAAAAACTCAAACTATAAGAACCTTAGAAAATGCAGAAGATACCCTTATGGAAATTGGAACCGGCAACCAATTCCTGATCAAAACCCCAAGACCATAAGAGATAAGAAAGACAAGTGGGACCTCATCAAACTGACAAGCTTCTGCAAAGTCAAAGAAACCATCAAGAGAGCAGAGAGACAGCCCACAGACTGGGAACAAATATTTGCCAACTGTATGTCTAACAAAGGTCTAACATCTTGGATCTACAAGGAACTTCAACATGCTGAAAAGAAAAAACAAACAGCCCTATTACAAAATGGGCAAAAGATATGAATAGACACTTCTCAAAAGAAGACATACAAGCAGTCAACAGATACCTGAAAAAATGCTCAGCCTCACTAGTCATCAAATGCAAATTAAAACCACACCAAGATACCACCTAGCTCCAGTCAGGATAGCCATCATCAATAACTCAAAAAACAACAGTTGCTGGAGAGGATTCGGCGAAAATGGAAAACTTCTACACTGTTGGTTGGAGTGTAAACTAGTGCAACCTCTGTGGAAAACAGTGTGACAATACCTAAAAGATCTAAAAATCAACCTTCCATACGACCCTGAAATCCCCCTACTGGGAATATACCCAGAGGAACTCAAATCATTCTACAAAAAAGATACCTGCATACATGTTTATTGCATCATTGTTCACAATAGCAAAAACATGGAACCAACGATGCTGCTCATCAAAAGAGGACTGGATTTTAAACTTGCGGTGCATATACATGATGAAATTTTGCACAGTCATAAAGAAGGACAAAATTATGAACTTCACAGCAGCTTGGCTTAACTTAGAGTCTATAATACTGAGCGATCTATCGCAGAAACAAAGAACTGAGTCTCACATGTTCTCACTCATAAGCGGACCTTCAACAATTATCATAATACTATAAGAAAAGGATTGGCAGTAGTGGGAAACTTCCAGGGGAGGGGGAGCATACATCATCAACAAGGGTACCTACATAATGAACATTTGTAACCCTGAATTGTACCCCACATCTTTAAAATAAAATTGTTTTTAAAAAATTTTTTTAAATGCTCAGTTCTTCAGATGCATTGTTTGTGTGAGAAATTGGTTTCCAGATTCAGAATCCATCAAACCTGGTGAGCCAGAATGGAATCCTTCTGGATCTTTCTTTGCGACCTTCCTCATGGGCACATAGGATGTTTGGGACTACAGCTTGTTTGCACAAGGGCAGGTAAACATCTGGCTACCCAGAAACCCTGGACAAAGCATGGTGGGGAGGGAGACAGAGTTAAGTAACTTTCAATTCAGTTTAACAAAGAATTATTCAGGGACTCCCATGTGGAAGGATTAGATAAACGGTCCTGGTTCTCACCTTTTACCCCAGTGTCCTTATGACTGGAAAATAAAGACCTTGTTTGAGCAATAAATGAGTGCTCACAAAATGGATTCTATTTTTTTCCTTGACTATAATCATTTTCCCTAGCAAGGATTAATAGCAATATTGTTGATAACTCTGAGACGGTTCTTTGATGCCCTCTAGGTGTGTTCTCAGTATCCTTGCCATTCCTGGCCTCAAAAGCACAGAATAGCATTGCTTCACGGGTGGAAGTGTCCTCCCATTTTCCCTGAAGACATCAGAATAGTGTTGTCAGATTTAATAAATAAAAACCTAGTTTTATTGAATTTCCCAGTTAAATTTGAACTCCAGATAAATAACAATTTTTTAGCATAAGAGTTTTGATTCACAAACCAGAGTCAGCTGGCTTGGGTCTGTGAACACCATGTCCAGTCCATGGGCTGCCCACTGGCAGGTATTCCCTCCTCAAATGATGGGCCTGGATGCCAGGGCCTAGATGTCAGAGGAGCCATAGAAGAACGTCTGCCATCTGTACCCTCTTCCTTCCGGAGTCAAAACATTTTCATTTCCTCAGTGGAAGATGAAGGGTGCACAGGGAGACCTGCTCCTAGGGAATGGTGGTATGAAACAATGAGTTTCTGGAAAGAAGAAATAAAACCCTTCAGAGGAATGAGCAATTTCTTGGAGGGCTCAGTGCTCTGCCTGTTACTCTCAGTCTTTTGCCATTGTAATTCTTCCCTCCAGCACTATATAAGGGAATGTAGAAGCCCTAGGGGGATGGACTGGAGTCATAGTCTTTCTTCCTAGTGGGGTTTGGAGAGCAATGTTAGGCAACCTCCAGTCTGCATCCTCCTATGTCCCCAGACACTGTGGTCTGGGCAGGTGTCTATGTGTTAATGCCTGCAGATGTCAGCCTTAAATTGTGTCAGCTTCTCTTCTACCTGAGGGAAGATTCCAGGGTACAGGGGCTACCAGGACGATGCACATGGAAACATACACACACTCGTTCACACACACGCATATGCTTACTCATAAAACACATCTCACACCTTGGGTGAGATGCATGAGGAGGTCACATGAAAGGAAGAGGGAGAAGGAAAAGTAAAAAGAGCAGGGAGGGAGGGAGGAAGAGAGGGAAGGAGGGAGAAAAACGGAAGGGAGGGAGGGAGGGAGGAGGGTTACAGTCTGGATGGGGTCCAATGTAGTTTCCAATTAGCTGTTTTTTCACTCAAGCCTTCTGAGATTTATTAATGTTTTTAGTCTTCTTAATTTGTCTTTCTCTGAAACTGAATCCTGAGTGGACAAATTATCTATTTTAATGAGATGAATGTTCAAGGTTTAAAAAGGTAAAACTAGGAAGGATGGGATTGTCAATGGTCTTGGGCTCTTGACCCTAGATGTACTTGTAGTTCTTGTCTTCTCAAGCACAGGAGGAAGGGTCCAGAGACGGGCCTGGACCGTGAGTGTGCTGATGCTAGAGGTCAGGTCACGGACTTCAAACTGCAGGGATTTCTCATCTAGTTACATCGCAAGAAGAGACAATGTGTGATTTTCTGAGGGTTCAGAAAGACCCACCAACCAGGTACAACTGGTAGCAGTGGAGCTGTGTTAAATTTGACCCACATTCACCCAGCTCCAGAGAGGAGCACCTCCCACCCTTCCACAAGGGAATACACTGCCAGGAAAGGGATGGGGAAAGTAGAAAGAGCAAGAACTGGGGAATCACAAGGTGAGTTGCCTTCAGATCTGGCCGTGAACCGAGCAGAATGTGAGGCCTCACATACCTGGCCACACCCATTGTGTTCCAAAGTCCAAGAACTTCAGTTCCTAGACTTGGGAGTTCAGCCCCCATGTCACCCATTTTTATTCTTTTCACCAAAGTGAATTGCTAAATATATCGCTTTGTGGAACTGGGCTATTATTGCTTTGTAAGACTTTTCAGCTAAGAGAGCCCACAAATCAGAGAAAATCCTGCCAGACCGCGTGCTGAGATTTCTGCTTTACAAAGTTAAGTCACTAGCTCTGGAAGCTTGAAATAGAGCTTGTCTCAGGCAAACTTCTGAAGTAAATAAAGTCTTCTTTTCAAGACATCTGCCTGGCCTTTCATTCTTATTTTCCGGCCCATTCTGACACCCAAGAATCCCAGCCTCATGGCAGGAGGCTCTGTGATGCAGGTGTTTTAGATAACCATGGTGTTCCCTCTTGGTGTTAAACCTGGGGTATTGGATGTAAACCTTAATTCTAACAATAGAAGGATGTTTTGCTCTGTGGAGAAAGTGGTGGAAGAAACTGGGGACAAGAAGGTCCGCAACCCCATGAAAAATCATCACCCAGAGCGAATATTCATTCCATCCACAGCTGGGAAGGTCTTGAGAACGTGGCTGAAGGCAGACTAGTTTGAAACTGGAACCTTCCACTGGAAGTAGAGGGTACATTCTTTGCTTGGCTCTTCAGTTTAGTCTCAGAGTGGTCCAGGGATTTTTTTTCCTTTTTTGAACTCTTAGTTTCGGTTTCCGTGACACGGAGCTAGTTACCATGAAGAGGTGAAGAAAGTTGCCAGTGGAGGGTGCTCCTTCTATTCTTTGCAGTGCCAGGTGATAAGCAAATGGGGGCTATGAACATGTGCCCAGAATAACAGGTGAACTTCTCTCTAGTGCCTGTGTCTCTTGCTTACAAATTCACATTCTGAAGTGGCCCATGGGAAAGTGACCTAGAGATGGAACGAATGGGAATGGTTGCATCCCATCACAAAGGACTGGGAATGCACACATCTGGCACAGCTCCTATTCTTGGGCTTCCTCCCTTGCACTTTGTACTGGCCAGAGACTTTGGCCAGTGTTCATGACTATGAAAAGTCAGCTCACAGCCCCTTGAGCCTACAGGTGCACACTCTTCAGCACCAGACACTTTAATATTTCCAGTCATTTCTGGGGCCTAACTCCTCCCAATTCAGCACTCCAAGCTGGCTTTCCAGTAGTTCAAGCCACTGTCCTAGAATTGTTCTCTGTTTGGCACTGCTCAGGGGAGAGGTGTTGAAAGGAGGCCCAAGCAGATGGGGACGGGATTCCATTACTTTGTAAATGCCTGAATGGCACTTCTTTTTAATGCAACATGAGAGTTTTAGCATGTTTAAAAATTTTCCTACCCTAATTATGAGGCCCATTTTTATTAGAGGCGCACACACCTCCCTCATAGCTGGGGAAGTTTTGGCTCTGAGGTTGGTTACTGCGTGTGAATTCCAACCTGGGCACTGTTTAGTTCTGTTAGTAACCGGCTTAGCACTGCCAGTTTCCCTCCTTGGGTAATGACAGAGATGCTAACACAATAGCAAAGCTGTTAATCCCAAACATGTTGCTAATAAGGCAAGCTGCCTTGCTAGAGGTTGCAGAGAGGAAGGGAGGACGCATGTGGAAATGGTAATATGCGAGCTCGCACACTCTCATATCCATGGATTTGCGGATAATGAGGAATGTCCTGCTTTTCTCAGAATGTCACTGTACTTAATCAGCTCAGAGCTCCCTCACTAATCACATGCCGTCAGCTGATGCTTGGCATTTGGGAGGCAGTGAAGGCAAACAGTCAGTTTGAATGTGTTCACTCCATGGATGGCACTAGAAAGACTTTCAGGATTCAACTTCCTTTGTTGTTTTGACACGCTTCTTTCTGTGCTTCAGTGACCCTTTGGACACACGGTAGATGCCATAGCTATTTATTTGTGGAAGGAAAATCCATAAATGTGAGAAGGAGAGCAGACCCACGCCAATCTGGGCTATCATTTCAGAAAAGAGCAAAATTAGGGAGGCCGGATGTTGTCAGATTTGGGCCGAATGTAGTTTGTTGTAAACAACTTCAAGAACGTTGAGGAGGTGAAAGAAAAGACAAAAATCATGGAAATGGATTCTTTGCTTTCCCCCATGGAACAGGTGCAGGCAGCTGTGGAGGACCCACACAAAAAAATTTCAGCTTTAATTTGGAAATAGAAATTGCATACGGATCATGGATTAAGTCTGTCTGCAGCTTCAGTCCTACCTAAGAGTCCTCTTGTTGGTAGTCCTGGATATGCTTGAAATTTGGTAGTATTTACCTGATAGGTTTGGTGATGGCAGAGGGGTAGCCACTAACCAAACTGATACATCTTGCTTGACATATAAAGTAGTCTGGAAAACCTTAAGTAATTCCTGAATTTAGCCATAAATCAGAGTAAGTTTGGGAAATTTAAAATAATATTGTGGCCTGAGCTTCTCCTGTGGAGATTTGGTTTCAATCAGTTTAGTGTTAGCTCCTGAGAACTGTTTTTTCTAAGCTTTTCAGGTGATTCTGGAACTCAGCCACATTTGAAAAGAATTTCTATGTGTTCCAGACTTTCATATTTCATAGATGAGTTAAATTTTAAAAAAGAAAAAGAACTCAATAGCTGTCTTAGTCTGCTTGATCTGCTGTAACAAGAATACCATAAACTGGGCGGCTTATAAACAACAAAAATTTATTGCTCAAACTCTTAGAATCTGGAAAGTTTAAGATCAAGGTGCTTGCAGATTTGGTGTCTTGTGAGGGCCCACTCCTCATAGACAGTGTCTTGTAGCTGTATCCTCTCATAATGGAAGGGCAAACAAGCTCCCTTGGGCCTCATTTGTAGGGGAACTAATCCCATTCATGAGGACTTTGCCTTCATGACCTAATCACCTCCTAAAGGCCCCACCTTTTAATGCTACCTTTTTGGGAATTAGGTTTCAGCATATCAATTTTGAAGGGACACAAACATTCAGGCATAGCACCAGCTATCAACATTATTTCATAAAGAAAAAGGCAGATTAACGCCAAAGAAAAAAACTGAAAGGACAGATTTTAAACACATTTCGCTTTACAAAAATTCACCATACTATCAAAGCCATGTTGATAGCAGCACTATTCATAACAACCCAAAGGTGGAAGCAACTCCTTGAGATGAATGGATGAACAAAATGTGGCATATACATACAATGCAATAGTGTTCATCCTTTAAAAGGATGAAATTCTGAGACATGCTACATCATGGATGAGCCTTGGGGACAATTATGCTAAGTGAAATAAGCCAGTCACAGAAGTCCAAATATTATATAATTCCACTTATATGAGGTTCTTAGAGTAGACAAATTCATAGAGAAAATACAATGGTGGTTGTCGAGGACTAAATAGTTGGGGAAAGAACAAGGAGTTAGTGTTTAATGGGCTCAGAGTTTCAGGAAGGGATGATGAAAAAGTTCTGGAGATGGATAATAGTGATGGTCACACAATTATGTGAATATGCTGAATGTCACTGAACTGAATACTTAAAAGTAATAAATGTCATGTTATGTGCATTTTTGCTCCAGTAGAAAGATGACTTTTTTTTCTCATTTTGTTGTGCAGTTAGGCATTTGAAAGCAACTATTCAGATGAAGTCATCTCCTACAGCTCAGAGAGAGGAAGCAAGACCTGTGGGTGTAGACTGGTGACCAAGTCCAGTAACTCAGAAGTTGTGCACAGTCAGGAAGCCTCTATACTGCACCAGAGAGGTTGCAGCAACTATTCCAGGCTGGGTGATGGAGATGAACACCCAGATTATAAAAAACATTTGTCATGCCCTTGGAGAAACTACACAAATTCCTCAAACATAGATGTGCCCCAAGACAGGGGTCAACTTACACTTTAAAGTGCTTGATATTTCTTTATGAGCAGAAATGTCTAGAGGATGCTTCACCTAAGAAAGTTTTCAAAAACCAGTGGATTGACTCCAAAATTTATCTAAGTGGGCAACAACAGTGAGTGGCATCTGTTCTTCTCTTCACAAAGCAATAGAGCAATGTATGGAAACAAGCACAAAGGTTAAAGGCCAAGCAATTTGGTATCCGCAGGAAGCCATTTACAGATAAGATGATCTCCGGGACAGAGTTAATTATTGGCAAAATTATAGGATTACATGAAGAGTGATACCATACTATAGTAGTTGCTTCTCACCAGTATGTGTGTATGTAATATACATATATGAATATAAGTACATAACACATGTTAAATGGAGGTTTGTGATGACCGGTTAGTAAGTTTTTAAAATTCAGATAAATCTGTCCTTAGCAATACAGACACTGATAGCCTATTAGGCAAGCCAGTTATCTGGAGTTTATAATCATGGAATTTTCGTACTACATTAAGAATCTCCATGGGTGATAATAGATCATTAGCACGCACTGATGTTTCTCACTCCCTACATTTGTTTAATTCCTTTGCCAGAGACACTTAGTTAACTTGTCTTGGTAGTTTTTTGTAATGTATCTCTCAAATGGAAAAACCGTATTCAAGCATTCCACTTTTATCAAGTAGCAAAAACATCCAGGCTGTGGGCCAGAATTCGCATATTTGTTATTGCAGTCTATACCCAGATATCTCAGGGCTGAGCAATAATAACAATTTTCCAAAATGTTATTGAAACCGTAATTCTGGCAGTAGGTTGATTCACTTAGCCACTTCCATTAAAGCAATAATTATTGGCATATAATCTTAGGAACCATCATGTGCAGCGGTAATCAATTCCAGTTGAAGTAGCCTTTTTAGTTCAATAAATGTTAGTTAAGTACCTACTACGTGTAGTGCTCTGTAGCTTCTTATCTTTGTCTAACACTGTAGAGTTGTTGAAATCATGCTTGTTATATCATTTGATTCTCCCAGAACCTGGTGATAAAGAAAAGCAGGTTGGCAACCCCCTTGTGTCCCCTCCCACTGTGGGAGCTTTTCTGTCCTCTCAATAAATCCTGCTTAAAAAAAAAAAGCAGGTGAACATACAAGGAAACAGATGTGTGAAGAGATTAAATGTCTCACTTGATCTTAAAGATAGTAAATAATGTAGTTACCGAAAAAAACCCAGGTTTTCTTAAGTTCATTCCAGCCTTCTCTGTGCTGCTTTACTCCACCCCTCCTCTTTGTCACCACTCACTGTTGATGTCTAGCTCAAATTGCCCTTTCCTAGTTTTCTGAATAGTTTTCTGTGCCAATATTGTTTCCTTCTGGTTTTTTTTAATGTGTTACAATCTCCCTAAGCAATGTGTCATGTGATTCAGAAGTTCTTACCTTCATAAGCTCAGCTAAAATGGCCACTAGTATGTGCCATTCCATTCCTTTGCTTTCCATATCAGTAATGATAGCTTTGCAAGCCTCTTTCTTCCGGGAGCAGAAATGAAAGGGGAAGGCTTTCAATGAAATGAAATGTTGGCAGTGTAATGTGCAGAGAAGTCTGAGAGTCAAGAGATCTGAGTTCTCATCTTGGTTCTGCCATTGCACAGACATGAAACATTGGACAAGGCTTTATGCTGCCACAGGCCTCGGTTTCCAGTTCAACAGGAATTGTAATGCTTTGTCTGGCCTTCTAGGGAGGTTTAAGTTAGTCACAAACATCTGAAGGATTTGAAAATAATTAAAATCTACATTAATGTAAATATTGAAAAGTCTTTTTAAATTCCTGCTAGTGTTAAATGTGTGTGTGTGTGTGTGTGGAGAGGGGTGCAAAGAAACTTCCCAGTGACCATCCTGAGGAAAACAGATTTGAATTATATTCTTGTGTGCCTGTGAGCACACACATTATAAATCTGTGTCTATGGGTTGGAGAGGGCAGATAGAAATAAAAAAGAATATAAGACATTAACTTATAGGGACCTGATACCTTTGTAATATATAGCCAGACTTAATTATCTGAGGACTACTATTTACCAGTTTTGTATATTCTGAGCACCATAATCATATTACAGGATATTTCCATTTATGGTATCTTCAGAAAAACAGAAATATCTAGATTGATAGTGTAATGGTTCGAATGTCCTCTCCCAAACTCGTGTTGAAATTTAATTGCCATTGTGATGATATTAAAAAGTGGGACCATTAGGAGGTGATTAGACCATGAGGTTTCTGCCCTCATGAATAGATTAATGCCACTATTGTGGGAGTCAATTAGTTACTGTGGGAGTGGTTTGCTGATGAAAGGTGAGTTTGGTCCACTCTCTCTATTTTACATGCTTGCTTGCCCTTCCACTTTCCACCATGGGATGATGTAGCATGAAGGCAATTCTCAGATGCCACTGCCCTGCTCTTGGACTTCCCAACCTCCAGAACCTTGAACCAAATAAACATATGTCCATTATAAATTACCCAGACTCAGGCATTCTGTTATAGAAGGAGCAAATGGACTAAGACAATAGCTTAACAGGGAACTGAGTGAACATAAAATTAAAATCACCTACCACTACACACCTATCAGAATGACCAGAATTTAGAGCACTGACAACACCAAATGATGACAAGAATGTGAAACGGGAGTTTTCATTTGTTGCTGGTGGGAATGCAAAATGGTACAGTCACTTTGTAAGACAGTATAGCAGTTTCTTACAAAACTCAACATACCCTTACCATAAAATTCAGTAATCAAATTCATTGTTGGTATTTACTGAAAGAAGTTGAAAACTTATATCCACACAAAAACTTGCACATGAATGTTTATAGTAGCATTTTTTATCATTGCAAAAACTTGAGAACAATCAAGTTGACTTTCAATAGATTAATTAGATAAACTGGTACATCCAGACAACGGGTTCGCTATTGAAAATTTTACCTTTTAAGTCATGAAGAAATGTGGAGGAAACTTAAATAGATATCACTAAGTGAAAGTAACCAATCTGAAAAGACTACACATTGTAAGTTTTCAACTATACGACATTCTGGAAAAGGCAAAACTATGGAGGCAGTAAAAAGATCAGTAGCTACCAGAGGTTGGGGGTGGGGAAGAGATGAATAGGTGGAGTTCAGGGACTTTTTAAGATAGTGAAAATACTCTGTATGATACTATAATGATGGATACACATCGTTATATATTTGTCCAAATATGTAGAATATACAGCACCAAAAGTGAACCCCTAAGGTAAATTATGGACTTTGGGTGTCAAAGTAGGTCCATCTACTGTAACAAATATACCACTCTGGAGAATGATGTTGAAAATGGGGAAGGTTATGAAGACAGGTGGTATGTGGTAAATCTCTATAATAACTCTATAATAACTTTATCTCCATTTTGCTGTGAATCTAAAACTGCTCTAAAGAAATAATGTCTTACAGATAAAATAAAATTATCTAAAAATAATTAACTAACATCTAGTAATGAGAACATAAACATTTTTGCAAGATATACTAATCTCCACTTCCTACTCATTAAGGAACTAGTGATAACTTTTAAAGAATCTGATTAAAGGAATCAACTTTTAGTTTATATCTTAGATCATATTGTTTCAAGCCTTCTGCATTGAAATGGCTGAATTTTACTACAAGTCTCTTAATAATCATAGAAAAAATAGTGGTCTATCTCACTTGCTACTTTTTAAGAACAAAAACTTTACCAATTTACACCTATGAAAAATTCGACTTCCCTTTAATGAACTCTGCCAATGATTAGTCACAGCTTGACTACTTGTTAATAAAAATGGCAGCATGAGACTTTAGCTCAGTCTCTCAAACCCTAACATTTAAAATACGCTTATTTCTATCTTATTCAGTGCCCTCTCTTCTATGTTGATATTGGGAGAGCATTTTAAATCTTTTTTGTGTGTGGAAATAATTTTTTGCTGCTTGAAGTACCAGCTGAAAAAGATCACCCGCTGCCTTGTACCAAAGCACCTCCTACGAACACTATTAAACTCGCCCTTGGCACCTACCACTCAGAAGTACTGCAGGGTCATACCGAATGAATTACCTAATGTTCAATATTGCAAAGGTGTTGCTATTCTTCTCAGGATAAATCTTCACCACAAGAAGAAATGCCTTTGAGAGCTGAGGCTTCCATGAGTTAAGAATCATATAAATTACTGGCCAAGATGTTTCCTCTCTAACCTCCTTCCTTCTTGTCATAGCTTAGTTTGGGAAATGTACTCTGCCCCAGGGCTCCAGAATGATGAGATTAGGTTTTACTATTTGGATTATGAACAGGTTAATCATCTGCAACATATTGCACATGTCTTTGTGAATGTCCATAGGTAATTGGAGCACTGCTTTTTCTCATTTGACCATGATACAGGAATTGTTCAATAACTCATCATTTCTAGTCACTTCCAAACAAAGAATTCTCTCAGGAAGAAAAATTTCAAACAATGTCTCCCTCAAAACAACAACAATGAAAAAAAAAAAAAAACAAGATTATCCTAGTTGACCTCTGGATCTGATACCAAGATTGTGTAACTCCAGGAAAAGCAGCCATGAGCAGGGGTGTTTGCCTTCAATTTCTTCAGGAACAGAATGGCCTACAATGTGATGAGTAACATCCAAAATCCACTGACTGTGTCTTTCCTTAAGTGGACTCATGGTTATGTTCTTAGGGAGTAAGAGTCAGAATATAAACTGACACTTTTCTATTAGATTCTTCCTTGAGATCCCTACATCCTGGAATGCAGATATTGCAGGCTCAGGAAAACACAAAACAACCTAGAATGGGCAACAATAGGATTGTGAGCAAGTCAGTGATGATCTAGTCCTTGGATGAGCTGTTATGCAGCCATGCAGAACGTGGACTGCACTGACTTTGTCATCACTGCCTGGAGCTGTGAGTCTCTGAAACTGTAGGATCATGAGTAGAACTGTGCGGAGTGACTCCAATGTGGACCCAATATCTAATACAGATCAGGGCATTTCTTGGAATTTGAAAACTTCCCACTATATCTGTTCTGCGAACTGACAGACTCAAGTGATTTTGAGAATCCTGTGTCAGACTGTTTATGAGGCACAAAACATGAGTTAAACTCCTTTTGCAAAGAAGTTTTCATGGAAAATAAGTTCTTCTGGAGGAGAAAAAAAGTCAGTGCTCTAGATATACTATAGATAAAGTGACCATATGTGCTGTTTTTCCACGGATGCTCGATGTTTGTACCTATTGTCCTAACTTAATAGTGCTTCTCCTTTTATGCTGGGAAGTGTCCCAGTTTGATAGAAGAATGAGATGGTCACCCTACTATATAATATTTAGCTATTACTCTCCCAAAAATGGGTACATTGACCTTGCAAGATTGGTCAGGCAAAGCCTATGTTCATGTAAGAAGAACCATAAGTGAAGCCCTCTATTAGGCAACACTGTATACAAAACATAAAAGATAGACCATACTTACTGAACTAATTGGACCCCAATAAATGAAGCCCTAAGGGAATAGGTGCCAAATGTTTCTGAGACAAAATTTTCTTAACTCACATCTCTTTTCATTTTGCAACAGGAACACGGAACCTGGGGATTCTGATAAAAGGAATAGCTGAAGAGTGAATCATTGCCTATTATCTGTAGATAAAGAACAATACAACTTTAAAGTGGAAAAAACTGGGAATGTTGCAGATTTGTGGGAAAATGCTATTTCTAGCCAAATAAATGAAAGAAATGCCATTTGGTGCCATGTGCAATTTCCTATCCTCCCCATCAAGAACTTTCACCAGTGCACAAATACATAAAAGTCATATGACAGAACTAGAACTTTTCTCTTTACCAGAAGATGACTGACATCAACTGGTATTTTCTTATTTCCAGTGTCCTTTAAGTCAATGCATTTTACATTTTTATAAATGAGATAAAATTCTCCATTTTATTGATTACTGCACTGATTTTAGTAAATAAAAGGTTAACTTTATTAATATGAAAAGAATCTAACTTTGATTTCAAAATAAATTTTGATTTCAAGATAAAATATGAATTTGCTGCAAGACTGGCTTTTAAAAAATTCAGAGAAGGGAGAGGTGAATGTCCTACAGTAAGAAGTTAAAATTAGATACAATGATGTAAAAAAAAGGTTTTATTAACTTTAGATTAAACAGACATGAAGTATTCAATTAAAATGATTTCTGAGGTTTTAAAACTATCATGTCCAGTGATTAATACAGTAAATGTATGTTTGATTGAAATATTAAGCAGAAAGGAAATAAATAACAGAGTTTTAAAAATATATATTCTCATTAGTAATGCAAGGCTGAAGTGAAAAGTCCAGTAAAAATATGGCTTGCTTCTAGGAGATGAATAATATTATTTACGGAACTCTTTTGAACAAGTCAGGATGTTCTCATTTGCATGTGTAGCCTGATTGGTGAATTATGCCCTAGATTCCAAATCATTGCTCTCTAAATCTGAGCCCAGAAATATACTGTGTGGTCCCATCTTCTTTCTTTTGCCAGTTTTTCTCACTGTCTTTGCCATGTATGGTGGACTTGGGTTGGGAGTGGGTCATCTAGACTGCATGCACCTCCATCGTGTCAAAGCAACTGTAGGAAAACCAAGATGCTTAATAAAACTGAGTATTTCATGTTATGGAGGGTTTTCTAAAATGTCTTATCTGGTTGAATTTAATCCACCAATCCATTTGAGATTTTTCTTTGAAATATAAATTGGCAACTATTTAAGTGAAGACAACAGCTAATGTGGGTAAGCAGTAAGAAAGGAAAATTAATGGTCCAGTTCAAGAGGGAAGCAGAAAGCAGAAGCAGTAATCAAATTTTAGCTGTAAAGTGATCTACGAATAGGCCATAAAATCTCCAAATAATATGCAAATATACTTATGGCTTTATATGTCTTTACCTGACAGTAAGCAGCTTTTGACTCTAGACAGGTCCACACGATCTCTTCAAACTTTGGTGACCTGATCCACAAAACAAGGGCACTCATTTACTTTTCTATCAACCAGTATTATTTGAGCACGCATCATGGGTCAGAAACTGTAATAAGTCCTAGGATTAAATGGTGAGCAAAAAGGATACCCAGCTCTGTCCTCCTGGAGGGCAGCCCTGTTCCTCTGGAAAGGCATATGGATTACCATGAAATAATCACACAAATGCAGAACTTACAACTCACATATGTGCTTCAAAGGCACACGTGTTGTGAGAGTCTATAATGAGGGGGTGACGATGAGGGAGGTCAGAAAGAAGTGTTGAGGTAAGATCTAAAGGCTCTTAGAGTGGAGGTGGGGAAACAAAAGCGGAAATAGCACATACAAAGGTCTTGTAGTAGGAAGAAGCAAGATAAATGTGAAGGATTATAAACAGGCCAATGTGGGTAGACTCCAGGAGGTAAAGCTGAGTGGAATGGCGATGAAGCAGGAAAAGTCAAGTAGGAGTCAGACCATGCACAGTTTGGAGGATCTTCTCCTAAGAGCCACTGAAAGGTCATTGAGGGGTTTTAAAGAAAGGGATGACATGATCAGAATGGAAAAGTTCACTATGTCACACAGATCACCCTTCAAAAATGAAAAATCTTTTACCCCAGCTGCTGGGAGTCTTGCCAGAAGATAGCCCTCACCTATAAAATACCTTTGGGTATTGCCTACATTGCAGAACCACCATGCCCAAGGTTATGTACCCATCCAGGGCTCACATGCTGATCAGTGCGAGGGTGGAAAGGCGTAACCTGCACTTTTCACATTGGGACAGCTCTAAAGGTTCATGCTAGCTTTAGAAATCCTCACAGTGTTGGTTTAAGCTTCAGATGAGACTTTATTGCTGTTCAATTTCTCCATCTACCTAAGCTTACTTCCCTTCGTTTCCACAAAAAAACACCTTGTAATACACTTCTTGCATGCTAATCTCCATCTTGAGTCTGCTCCTAGAAAATCTTATATGTGACAGTCTGGAAGTGACATTGAGAATGATCCCAAGAGGAGCCAGTGGTAGTGGTAGTGGTAGCCCAAGTAAGTGGTTATATAGCAGTCAACCAATAGCGGTAGCTAGGTCTAGGATGATGGACAGAGACATGGGGAGAGTAGGCAGATTTAGAAGATATTTAGAAAGCAAAACATAATCAGATTTGGTGACTAAATAGGTATGGAGAAGACTGATGATGGAGAGTGATAAAACAAGAATGATTGCTTTGGCTCTGATATGCAAAACTGGGAACACTGTGATCCTGAAAAGGATTGGGTGTGAGTGAAAGAGCCAAAGTTTCCTCTTGGTGCAGCTGAGTTGACACATTTCCATGACGTTTTAAAGAAGGGCATTGGCTGTAGACTCTGGATCATGGGAGCATATGTCTAGATCATAAAAGGAGCCATGAGTGTGGGAAATCATTTAGGGAAAAAGCATAGGGAAGGGAAAAGGGTCTAGGTATAAAACTTGAGCTATTAATCTCAATGTTCTTTTCAGCTCTGATCTATTGATACTTAATTTCATAGCATTTGTTTTTGGCATGACAACACTGTGGTGTTGGGAGTTTGTTTATCTTTTGTCATTTGGAGTGACAATGATGTGCTTGTGAACACGCCTTACAATTTGCATATCTGAAGAAAGTGAGTGCTATTTGTGGACTAAAGAAGATGGAGTTTTAAGTGGAAAAAAACAAACACTTCTGACATATTCTTCCGTTTGACTTAACAGAAGAGTAAAGGCAGCAGAGGTGGCTCAGAACATTCGTGCTGTGTGTGGGGAGAATGCCATCGGAGACAGCATGGCAAGAAAATGCTTTTGTTGTTTCAAAGAGGACTGCTTTGACCTGAGTGATTCTCCATGTTCAGGAAGACCACTGGGCTATGATGGTGACTGTTTAAATGCCTTAATCCATGATGATCCACATCAGTCAACCCCAAAACTGGCAAATGTGATTAACGGTGACCAGTCAGTCTTCGTGCGATACTTGCATTCCACAGGCAAACTAAAAACTCTATAAACTTATGCATCAACCCAATATCCCATACCTTCATGAGCTCTAAAAGCGCAGTCCATAACTTTTGAGAAGTGACTGCCTCTCTGAGAATAAGAGGACAACAGAGCATTGTTCATATGCACAAAGTTTGTACACAGCTCCAGAGGGTCCCATATCCCCTGAGCTTATCCCTAGGTCCCTTAGTGATCCAGTATCAAGGTCTACTCTAGAGAGAGCCTCTGTTTTTGTAATTTTATTATTTTATACATATACCCTCCACTCCCATACATACAAATTCATTCATAAAGATGTTTATATGTCTAGTAGACATAAATAAAATTTTGGAGGGAGTTAGAAAACAATTTACTTTGCAACAATAGACACAATTGTAAATATTAGACACTCTCATTCTTAAAATCTGCTTTTCTCCATTTCTGTGTAGAAATTTCACTAGTCCTTTATCTCACAAATTCAAGTTCATGCCATATCCGCTTCCCTCTACTGTACTTTCTCTCTCCTTCCTCTCACAAAAGAATCACACGTTTCTTTTAGTCTGTCATGCAAAGCACTTTAAGAATCTATTTAAAAACGTGTGTTCCTGTTGAAACCTTTGCCCTCAGAGTCTCGCCTTCTATTCCAAATTGCTTAAGAAGTTATTTCCCCCAAATAATGACAGTTCCTTCTCCAAAAGAGCGATTATGCTAGTAGCTAAGATGATAAAATTTTCACTCTCTTACACGTATGTTATCTGGCTGGATTACCACTTTAAGCTGCTTTCAGCCATTAATACTTTAGCTTAAATCAGTTAATCAGATGAGTTGAAAGAAGCAAGAACCAAGAAAACAGAAGAAAAAAGGATGTTTTGTTAGAAGAGAGAAGGCAAGAGAAAAAACACAGAAGGTAATTTTTTGGAGGCACAGGGATACGGATCAGGACAAAAAGAAGATGAAGTGGGTGAAGGGGGAAATGGCTAGACGAGAAAGAAGAACATTATATACAAAAGAATGAGAAAGCATGGAGAAGGAAATTTGTCTATTTTGCCTAGGGGAAGTCCTCATTTTAGGTTTTGCGTGAGTATAGTTGAATCTTACCATGCAGCTTACATTCAAGAGGACAAGGGAAATCCTCCTTTGATATGGTGATAACTACCAGGAAATCTGTGCCTCTACCAGGGAAATTTGTACCTAGCCCTGCATGAATTGGCTGCGCTAGGAGCCTGCTTTGGCTCTGCCCTGCCTGGGTGTGGAGACCCAGATGATGAAGGATAGAATGTAGTTGATTACCAAGACTGTAAACTGTGCAGCTCTAATGATGCGCCAGTTAGGGTACAGGGGGCTGGGGGAGAGGGCGGAGGCCATTTTTTGTTGTTATTTTCTGGAGACGGCTTTGAAATTTTCCCATCTTTCTCTGCATATAACAATAGACATTAGCATTTTCATATGTTTTGAAAGTTAAAGCAAGATGTGGGAAATTCAATTGTTGAGGAGCAGAGTTCTCTAATTGCACCCTTTAGAGACTTTCAGTGCTTTTGGAAAATGTGCGTCGGCAAAGGGCTTAATTTAATTATTGATGGTGTTTCATTTCCAGGGACAGTCTGATTTCCAAGCCACTCTGCCACCCCAATGTATCTTCTCTGCTAGGGAAGCCCCCACTGGCTTCAAAAGGTACAGAAAACAGCACAAAGATGCCAAAGGATGGAATTAGATATGATTCACGGTGATTTTTTTTTCTCATCTTCCCAAGGTCTGTGTCATCACTGCAGAAAGCAAATTGCTTCTGGGCAATTCATATAATAATTATTGCTCAAAACAACAAGAACTGGATCTGGCATTTTGACTGGAAGAGGTGTTTCATAGTTAAACGTGGCATCAGGTCAGAACTAGATCTGGCATTTTGACTGGAAGAGGTGTTTCATAGTTAAACGTGGCATCAGGTCAGACCTCACCTATCGTCTGAGACAGTACTGACTTCAGTTAACACGTGTACCCTCACAGATTTGCATGCTCCTCCTTGTCATATCTCCAACACCAAATCATACACACTAGTTAGCAGCTTGGTTAAACAAAAATCAAATTCATCCTCACCATAACCTTATGTCAAAACTCATTATCTTCTCAATTGTTATCAAGGAAATTTTGAGAAAACCCTTATTTTTCCAAACCTTAAATGTCTTTGCTCTGACTTTTAAAGTTCTCTGCAGACAGCAATACCTTCCATTGTGACCCAAATAGACCAGGCCCCATCCAGGTCTTCTGACTCATTGATCCCACATCCAAGCATCATAGATGGAATATAGGAAAATGCCTACAGGGGCAGCCAGGCCTTGCTAATGAAACCATAGCAATGACTAAATGACTAAAAACCAACAATTTATTTATTTTGATGAAGTTTTTCTCAGACATTTAGCTGAGAATCTGGGTGATGGTAGGGAATGAATTGAGGAAATAGGAAATGTGACACCAGTCAAGATCCTTACCTGGGATCTTCCAGAGCTCACGGGCTTGATGCATTCAAATGGACCATTGACTAAGATGTCAGGAGGACTTCAGTTTTATGGAGCAATTGGCGTGATGCTAGATGGAAATCGATGCCTACAATCTAAATTTTGTAGTCGGCGTGTTGTCAGTTGAAGTTTGATGTCTGTTTCTCTTTCTTGGAGTGATTTTCTTTCCGCAATCAGCATGATGAAAAAGAAAATAATGCTTATAAATGAAGTCAGCATAGAGTACTGGCTGAGCCAGAGGAAGTTGGCAGTTGCAGAAATTCTGTTTTCACTTTACATTAAGTGGCATTAATTACACTGCTATGTAACTAAGTATAACCATGCGGTGGTGGAACAGGATTCTGCTCTTGTTTCAGAGGCACTGGGGTGCAAGCATGTGGCTGTGGGGTGGGGAGGCCAGGCCCCCTTAGTTATCTCAGTAAGGATGGAATCATTTTGCTCAGGACCCCATTCTAGGCAAGAGGCTGTCGAGTATGTCCTCCTGGCCGAGAAGTGAACCAAGCCCAGCAGTCCAGAGACAGCTGGTCTATCAGGTAAGCCAAAAGCCATTTCCCCTCCAGCCCCAAAAGTGAGGTGTATAAAATACATACAGGCCAGAAACCTTTCACTGTAGGCCTTAGGGCTAGCTTTGAAAATGAGGTCACTATCAAGTTCATATTTTCAGATTTTCCCATTAAATCTTGAAGTGTTACAGACCAATGCAATGTCTAACAAGAACGGTCTGTTTATGGTTACACTTGTAAATGAGGTGACACAGCCTCTAGTAACTCCAGGCCAGGTAATGGGAATTTCTCAGCACATCCAAGGGTAATACTTCTCCCTGCTAACCAAGAGACTGTGGTAAGGGAGAAAGCAGTGCTCTAGCTTCCTCTCTATCATTAACCAAATGTGAGACTTTGGACAAGTAAAACTATTAACTCTCTTAACCTTCCATGGGTCATTTATAAGGTGAAGATAACAGCTTAGCTGCTAAAAAGCAAGGGTCTAACTTAGTAGACCTCTTAAGTTCTTCTTAGATTAAGGATCTGGAATTTAAGTTGTATGCTTCTGAGAATAGAGACCGTGATTTTATTTCAGCAACCCCAGTACTTGGAACATGGTAGAGATTCATTCATGTTGGATTGAATAAGTAACCAAATAAGTATAATTGCAATGCTCAAAAAAAATATTCTTGCAAATAACCAACAGTGATGCTACCAATCAGCATTTTGATATTTTGATTTTTTTGTTTGTTTGTTTGTTTGTTTGTGTGTTTGGCAAAGGATGAAAGTCAGTTCCTGCATACAAGAGACCCAGTCAAGAACAGAGTTTTCAGAAGCAATGACAAAAAGGAAGACAAGTGGGGACATTTCTACTTTCCAAAGAGCTTGGGATATTGAAAACATAAGCAAGTATGCAATCACTCCCAAGACAGCCAGGCTGTCTTTTTAGTGCATATTAGTGAAGACTTAAAGCTATCGTTTAAATGATCATTTTGCCGGTGAGAACCTGGCTCCTCCCTCTCCAAATCGCTTAAACCAATGACCTTTTAAAGTACTACAAAACAAGTAGGGATGGTTGAAGGCTCTACCCCAATGTCTACATGCAGTGGCTGGAGGTGCTTGGAGCTGTGATCTGTGGTGGGAATAGGGGGCCTGGTTCCAGGTAGGTCCCAGGAGTTTTGTCCATTATCTGAGGAGTCACATAGGTTCCAGACAAGTCCAAGGCATGGGGTCATTTCTCTCTCTCTCTCTCTCTCTCTCTCTCTCTCTCTCTCTCTCTCTCTTTCTCTTTCTCTTTCTCTATCACTCTCTTTTGGGGGTGGAGGGAGTGAGTTTATTTCTGTAACCAGGTTACAGGGAGACAGGTGGCATCATTGCCAAAAAAAAAAAATGCCGCTGAAAGACAGTACAACTTACTCAGAATTTGTACTCCATAGCCTCTCACCCAACCCCAAGGCTAAATTAACAAGGGAATGACTCGAGATCTCCTAATCCTCTTTCTCCCACCTGAGGCTAAATTAACAAGGCCTCTGGGCAGTTTTGGCATGACCCAAGATCTCCTATTGTTGGAATTTACAACCATATGGACTTTTATGGTTCTTTACGTGGGGGAGGGGGGCGGTTGGAACGTTACAACATCAAAGGAGCTGCCTTGGTACATTTAGATAAACAACTTTGAATCAAACATGAGAAATGTAAGAAACACCCATTTTCCAAACCTTGGCCTGTAAGATTCCCATTATCAATTGTACCCATGATTTCTATAATGGGATTGCTGACTCTTTTTGTTTGGACATTTGAGCGGTCTCTTCTCTCTCCTTTCTTGCATCATGTACTCGTACAGTTTTGGCCATACACTCAGGGGCTTTAATCATACAAGATATACATCATTTAAGCAGACATAAAACAATAATCTACGTTGTAAAACAGTTGTTGCTAATTCCCTATACCAGAAATGATACTTTTAAGCCAAGGGCAATCCACAAAAATAAGTTAGAAAACCAGTGCAAAGTTCTATCAAAGACTCCATCTAAAAAGAGAAACTGTTGAGTGTCTGTTGTAACCAGGTGGCTTGCTGTCTGACTTTTTTAAATTTATTATTATTATTATTATCATTATTTTAGATTCGGGGGTACACATGCATATTCATTACATGAACATATTGTATAGTAGTGGGGATTGGGTTTCAGGTGGCCCGTTCCCCAGATAGTGAACATTGTGCCCCATGGGTAGTTTCTGAACCCTAGCCCCCATCCTCCCTTCCCCTTTACTATTGTCCCCAGTGTTTATTTCCATCCTTGTGACTGTTAAGC
>CAUYQG010072709.1:0-21818 GCA_963574415.1 Tarsius wallacei | reverse complement strand
GGCACACCTCATCGATAAGGGTACTTGCATGGTGAATATTTGTATACCTAGCCCTGAATTGTACCCCACAATTTTAAATAAAAATTAAAAGAGGAAAAAAATTTCCAAAAGCGAATGTCATAAAAGATAAGATAGACAAGTAGGACCTCATCAAACTGAAAAGCTTCTGCAAAGCCAAAAAAACCCACCAATAGACTATAGAAACATCCCACAGATGGGAAAAAATATTTGCCAATTGTATATCTGACAAAGGTCTAACATCTAGAATCTACAAGAACTCAAACGTGCTGAAAGGGAAACAATAAACAGTCCCATTAAAAAGTGGGCAAAAGATATGAAGACATTTCTCAAAAGAAGACATACGAGCAGCCAACAGATACATGAAAAAATGCTCAGCCTTACTAGTCATCAAGGAAATGTAAATTAAAACTACACTGAGATGTCACCTAATTCCAGTCAAGATGGCCATCATCAATAACTCAAAAAACGACAGATGCTGGAGAGGATGCGGGGAAAAGGGAACTCTTCTACACTGTTAGTGGGAGTGTAAACTACTACAGCCTCTGTGGAAAACAGTGTGGCGATTACTAATAGATCTAAAAATCGACCTTCCATATGACCCAGCAACCCCCCTTCTGGGAATATACCCAGAGGAACTCAAAACATTCTATAAAAAATATACTTGCACACACATGTTTATTGCAGCATTATTTACAATATCAAAAACATGGAACCAACGATGCTGCCCATCAAAAGTGGACTCAATTTTAAAAATTGTGGTACATATACATGATGGAATATTATGCAGAATATTATGTATAAGGGCAAAATTGTGGACTTTGCAGCGGCTTGAATGAATTTAGAATCTATCAGTGATCTATCACAAAAACAAAGAACTAAGTATCACATGTCCTCACTCATTAGTGGACACTAAACATTTATCAAAATACTATAAGAAAAGGATTGGTAGTAGTGAGAAGCTTCCAGGGGATGGAGGTGGAGGGGTGCATAACATCAACAAGGGTACCTGTTCTCAAACCAGGTGAAGTAGGGACCAATAGGAGGACCAAACTTTACCTATATGATGACCACTTATGTACCTAATCCTGAATTGTACCCCACATCCTTAAACTAAAAAACAAAAGCAAAAACAAAAGCAAAATGGGCCAAAGAGATGAGCAGACACTTCTCGAAAGAAGATATATGAGCAGCCAATAGATACATGAAAAAATGCTCAGCCTCACTAATCATCAGAGTAATGCAAATAAAATTCATGTTGAGATACCATCCAACTCCAGTAAGAATGGCCATCATTAAAACAAAAACAACAGATGCTGGAGAGGATGCAGAGATAAGGGAACACTTCTACACTGTTGGTGGGCGTGCAAATTAATTGAACCTCTATGGAAAACAGTATGGCGATTTCCAAAAGATCTAGAAGTTGACCTTCTATACTACCAAGCAGTTCCCCTTCTGGGAATATACCCAGAGGAATTCAAATCATTCTACAAAAAAGATACCTGTGCACCCAAGTTTATTGCAGCACCATTCACAATAGCAAAAACATGGAACCAACCATTGATGCTGGATTGGATTAAAAGAATGTGGAACATGTACATGATGGAATGTTTCTCAGCCATAAAGAAGGACAAAATTATGGACTTTGCAGCAACTTGGATGGACAGTAACAGGACATTGCCAGGGCAGGGAGGGGAGCACATAACATAAATAAGGGTGCCTGATCCTAATCCAGGCAAAGTGAGGTCCAATGGGAGGCCCAAAACTTCACCTGTATCTAAATCACTTATGTACCCAATCCTGACTTGTACCCCACACCTTTAAAATAAAATATAAAAAAAGAAACTTCCAAACTGTCAAGGAGAAGGTAGTCAAAAGCTAGCCAAAATAATGATAATGATAATGATAATAATAATAATAATAATAATAATAATAATAATAGGAAGAATGTACTCTCAATCTGATAGAGGGAATAGTAAGGATACTAGATAAGGTCCAGAGAGTCATACAGATGAGAAACAAAACAAAAGCTTTATAGTTTTGTTTTGTTTTGTTTTCTGAAGCTGATCCACAATACAGGAAATATAATGCTGAAAACTCCTTTACTGCTTCCCTGTAAACTAACTACCAAAGCAAAAAATCTTGCTACCCCAGAAAGTATGATCACACCTTGATTTATTAGCATTGGAGGGTGGCCAAAAAGATTGTAACTGAAAGGTATAGGTTCCTCACCTTGTTGGGCTGGGGCTGTAGAGAAAAACAAATAATAGAGTCTGAAAAGGAAAGACTTCCCTAATCCCTGCAGAATAGGCTATCAAGCTGTTCTACCTACTTCCATTTTCCCTGGAATGGTGGAACTTCATGGCAACATGGAGGTGAGATGTGATTCCGGATAGTATAAGGGCCTACACTGCATTTAAATCTTTTTATGACAAGTATTTGAATTATTTCCAATTACAGAATTTGGAAAAATTATGTTTAAGTAGATAAAATGCCAAAGCAGAGAGTCAGTAAAGTATAACAGCTAAGGGTATAGGCACTGACAGACAGTGACTAATATACCTAATATACAAATAACTCTTAAAAACGGAGTGAACCAGGAAAAAAAAGTTCAACATATAAATGAGAAAAATATATAAGTACACAGCTTACAAAAATATATAAAAATCACCCTCAAACATATGAAAAGATGTTCAAACTCACTCAAAATTAGAGAAATGCAAAGTTAAAATACACTGAAACACCATTTCCCACCTATTAGACTGGCAAAAAATATATGAAAATACCTTTTGTTGGTAAGGTTGTGATGAAATAAGCACTCTCATATTTTGATGGTAGGAAAGCAAACTGCTACAACTCTTCTGGTGGTAAATCTACAATACCTCTATTTCTGCACATACCCTTGTTTTTTAAAACAACAGCTTTATTGAGATATAATTCACACACCATACAATCCACCTACTTAAAGTATAAAATTAAATGGTTTTTCATAAATTCAAAGTTGTATAACCATCAATACAATTAGTTTTAGAACATTTTTATCATTCCTCCCAAAAACTACATTCACATTAGTAGTCACTTGTCATTTTCCCCTCACAACTTTCCCCACCCCCAGCCCTAGGCAACCATTTATACCTATATTCTGTCTCTAAGTAGCAAAAAAAATATGAAGATATAAAATTAAACACTTACAGAAGTTATGGAGAGGATGCCAGACTTGCACAGACTGTGAAATTGAGGATTCAAGCTACACTTACCTACATTCCCAGGGAAAGGGGAGCTCTAAATGACATCTGTGTTAAAAGTGAATAACACCCTTGATTTCAGACTAAGTACAGTACTATCACCTCTATGTCAACCTCAAGAAATTTGCTTTCAAGAGCCTGAAAGAGAAGTTCTTGAACTATGTTTGTTGAACCAAGACATCTACATGATTCTAGAAAAAAATCTCAGAAGTTCTATAGAGAAGTCCTCCAGATAATCCAGGAAGTTCAATAGTTCTGGAGTTGCTGGATATTATTGATAGTTTCTTTATCAACCTTTCATAATGACTACTCAACTAAATTGCTTGCCAAAAGGAAAGAATTATACAGAACAGAGTTATATATTCAATGAGCTGAAAACTATTTACCCCATAAAATTGACCTATCAAAATCCAACCATTTACCCTGGCAAATAAGACCTCTGTCCATAATTCTCAAAAAAGGCTGATCATGGCTAAAGGCAGCTACCAAATATGAGGAAAAAGGTCAATGATCAAGGCCACCATTAAGACATGGATACACTATCTTGAAGAATTCCAAAATTTCATGGCGATCTAATCAAACTACCACAACATAGAGCATCAAGGCCAGAAAAACTCAGTCTATGCCAAGTGAGATAGAATTCCTTTTATAAGTACTTTAACTTTTTCCACTATTCTAAAGTCAAAATAGGCTCTAAATTTTAGGAGGTAGAAGAACAACCTTATTCAGAAAGATTATCTGGCCTGGAACATTCTGATAATTAATCTTAGTTGTAACACAGCAGATGGATGGTATGCAGAAAAGAGTTAATTAGCAGGACTGAGACTGTTGTCCTTAGAAGGGTCTGCTTACAAGGTTGATCTTTGGCTGGCATCTGGGAACTTGGAATATTCCTAGTCAACAATTGACTGTTTAGGGTGGTGCATTTTGCTTGGACTATTTGTACAAGCAATATAGTTTATGCTGAACACCTATCTTCCTTCTGGGAGACTTGTATTTTAGTATGAGCTAGCCAGAGAGTGCTTATGTGATTAGTCTCCAATAAAAATATTAGGTGCTGAGTCTCCAATGGGCTTCCATGGTAGAAATATTTCATGTGTTGCTGCATTTTCATTGCTGGAAAAAGAGTACACTCTAGGTAACCCCTCATAAGAGAAAGCAAGCACAGGAAGCCTGCACAAGGATTTCTCCAGACTCCACCTGTGTCTTTTTCTTGTATGATTTAGCTGTATGATTTCTTGTATGATTTCTTGTATGATTTACAGCATCACTATAATACTTTTTTTTTCTCTTTTGGTCAGAGGCTCACTTTGTTGCCCAGGCTGGAATGCAGTGGCATGATAATGGCTTACCATGGCCTTGACCTCCTGGGCTCAGGTAATCCTTCTGCCTCGGTCTCCTAAGTAGCTGGAACTGTAGGTGTGCACCATCGTACTCAGCTAATTTTTTGATTCTTTTGTAGAGATGAAGTCTCACTATGCTGCCTAAGCTGGTCTTGAACTTCTGGATTCAAGCAATCCTCTTACCTCGGCCTCCCTAAGTGCTGGGATTGCAGGCATGAACTAATGCATCCGGCTAGAATAACCCTTAACCATATATAAAACTATATGTTGAGTCCTGTGAGTCTTTCTAGCAAGTCACCACACTTGGGGACAGTCTTGAAGATCTCTGACATAAGACGCTTATTCACCTAGCCACTCGCTGCTAACCCCAGTGGTCAAATGGCCTATGTTGTAGGAGTATCCTGAACTACAGGTATGCAATTCTGCTGCACTACCTTAAACAACCACTGCAGCCCATTTAAAACATTGTTAGTAAGTGAAAACTGTATTCACTCATGCAACAAAAATTATTGAGCACCTACTTTATGCCGGGAACTGTGGTTTTAGACTGAAGATAGGCAATGGAAGTAACGAAGTATTACTCTATTCAGTCCTGACCACCAAATTCTCCATAAAATACCATTCTACTGGACTTTAGCATGGGTTGTTCTCCTTCCTAAAACGTAACACCATATTGAAATTGATAGAAACTTCATTAAAATGATAAGTTTTATCCCCTTTCCTGGACTCCTATTCACAACTAGTACTACCGCTTTGTTTATCAAAGAAGTATTCAATTTCCATGAACTTCATAACAACCTGAAATTAGACTAAAGTTCTCATTTAATATCTTGATTCTGAAAAGCACTATTCAAAGCCCATTATATTCTACCTATATGTAGTTCCACATCTATATCATCCTGTACTTTACCCTATCTTTTATTAAAGTTCTGAAAGTGCACCTACAACTGTCATATCTCTTCAAACAGTATGACCAGTTCTACTTTGCCACATTGACTTTATATATAACAAGTCACTACACAATTTATCCAAACACAGATCCACAATGGTGACTTTCAACCAATAATTTTCCCCACACCATTGAGTAACACCAGAATCCCGCCAGGCCCCATAGTACCCAGAAGGGATACAAACCACTCAAGAAGATCTATAAGACAGTATTCTAAATAGCTATAGGACAGATATAAAAGTATGATATGCTGTATTTTTCTTTTCAGGTCCATTGCCATTATCTAACTCTGCAAATGATTTCTGTGGCTACTAAAAACCATGCCAGGCTTTCAAGGTCCAATTGTCTCCCACTCAAATTGTTTCAAGAGCTTTTCCACCACTCCCTGCTAAGTCCCATCTATAAAAGCCATTCAATGCCTCTTTGCCTGCCTGAGAAATCAGGGGAATCAGAATACACAGTAAAACAAGTATTAGACTGCCATTAATACTAATGAACTAATCAATTGCAATACTTGGTGCAACTGGATGGCTATCAGTTAGAAGCGCAGTTATAGGAGCATTTATGCCACCATAAAAACTCTAGAATATGTCCAAATTTTCCTTCAGGTAATTCTAATAACAGCATGCCCCAACTCAGAAAAGAATAATGTCTACCATTGTTCTGTTAATCTGACTGACCCACTTAAGTATCACAGAATGGTTGACTCATAAAACTTAAGACCTCAGACCTTCATCACCTCTAAAAATGTACTTTCATTCTCATATTCTTTCCCACTATCCCAACTACCTTCCCAAATTGTTGCTGCCACTGATTCCAACTTGTTTGCATTTGTTCTTGCTCTCATCTTTTAATCTCCCTGATTCTGGCTGTCTGGCTCTGTGTCTCAGCTCCAAATTCCTGCCTCTAGCCTTGTTTGACTTGCCTACTGTTACTCTCCATCTCTATATTATGCTATACCTGTAGACCAACAGTAAAGCAATCGGTGTGCTTTATCAAAGTTCTGGAAGTGCTGAAGTAAAGGAAGTGCTGACTTTTGTTTAACTCTCCCTCTTTCTTAGCCATTATATTTCCTACATTGTTTAAGTTCAGTTTATTCTCTGGTTTGGGCATCCTAGGGTGCCTTGGATGAAAATTCTTTGCTCTCACCTTGGACCCAATAATACTCCCACTTCAGTCTCATCAATCTCCACCTATTTTCTTACAGAAGGTGAAAGATATTTTGACCCTCTAGTCTTGATGTTTATAGTTGAGTTCTTTGGTTTTTGAATCTTGTCTTTCTCCTAGATCAGAATTGGCAGACTAACCATAAAGAGTCAGATAGTTAAAAAAAAAAAGGCTTTGGACATACAGTTCTATATGTAAGGATCTTGGAATTGCCACTCTGTCCTAAGAACAAATAAAAAGCAAAACAAACTGAAAAGTCAACAATTCTTCATAAAACTTTAAGAAAAGTGAGGCTACAGGGCAAACTATTAACTCCACATTACAGATAGATACAGAGAATCATAACTTACTGGAGGAGAAACCAACAATCTTAAACCTCTGAAGAAACCAATGTTAAAGTAGGAAAACCTGTACTGTAGTTGACAAATTGCTGAGAATTCAGTATGGACAAGTTTGAGAGTTTAAAACTCCAGAAGAACCCAATCATAGGAGGGCCCCCATAATTTTCTGTATTTTACCTCTCAAGTTCAATTAGGTTCTCACAACTAATGCCAGAGAAATTTTCCTCATGTTTCTGGCAGAAGGATAGGACAAGAACCACTTTTAAATAGGCCAGACCTTGCTCTTAACAAGGTCTGGCCTCAAGAGTAATTATTTAACCAGAGCATAATCCACTGGGGTTTTATGAGTGCTTAATTGACTTGAGAGAAAGAAAACAACTCCAGTCATTTCTAGTCTTTCATGTGTAAGAAGGAAAATACCAAACTCTAGCCCACTCTAGTCTTCCTCATGAAAGAAGGGAAATAACTAACTCCAGACCACTCTAGCCATCCCATCTCACCTAAAGGGGCAGAAGGTGAAAATTATGTGAAGTTCACAGTTTAGAGGCATAGGCTTGATAAAAGATTGCCTAATCATAAGACTATAGTACACTTCCCTACTTCTATACCTTACTACTACATTACCAAAGATCTATTTACAAAAGTTCCTTTTACTCAGTACATCACACCCTGCTATCAGGAAAAAATTATAAGGCATACTAAAAGGCAAAAACGCAGTTTTAATGTGACACAACAAGCATCAGAGCCATGCATGACAGGGGTATTGAAATTATCAGACTGGGAATTTAAAACAACTATGATTAATATGCTAAGGGCTCTAATGGACAAAGAAGACAACATGCAAGAATAGATGGGCTATGCAAGCAAAACCATGGAAATCCTAAAAAGGAACCAAAAAGGAATGTTAAAGATAAAAAACGCTGTGATACAAAAATGAAAAATGGGCTTATTAGTACAATGGACATGACTGAAGGAAGAAATTATCTAAACTGGAGAATATTAGAATAGAAATTTCCAAATGAAAAACAACACAAAGACTGAAGAAAAAACTGCAGAATAGCCAAGAACTGTGAAACAACTACAAAAAGTGTAACATATGCATATGTAATGGGAATACTAGACAGCAAAGAGAGAAAAGAACAGAAGAAATATTTGAAACAATAATAATTTCGAATTCCCCCAAATTTATGTCAGACACCAAACCATAGATCCAGAAATTTCAAAGAATACAAAACAGGATAAATGCCAAAAAACCTAGACATATCTAATTCAAACTACAAAGGTAAAGACAAAAAAACCCAACACTTTATCAACAGGCAAGATAAGAATAGAGAAGAAACATTCAGTTTCTCCTCTGAAATGATGCAAGCAGCAAGAGAGAAGAGTAAAATATTCAGTGTTAAGAAAAAAGAAGCAAACTAAAATTCTGTACCCTGTAACAGTATCCTTCAAAAGTGAAAAAGACAAATATTTTTTCAAACAATTGAGGGAATTTGCTGTAGAAATGTCTTGTAAGAAATGTTAAAAGAACTTCCTCAAAAAAGAAGGAAAATTACATAGGTCAGTAATTAGAATATACATAAAAAAGGAAGAATACTGGGGAAGAAATAAGTGAAGGTAAAATAAAATTTTCATTTTTCTTATTCTTAACTAATCTAACAGACAACAATTTATTCAATAGCAAAATGTATTTGATTATGTATGCTCATGTATATATTACATCATATATATATGCTTGTTTATGCTTATATGAATGACAACAAGGATAAAGAGAATGAGGGAGGAATTCAGATTATCTTGCTATAATAAGGTACAATACCTATGAATATCTATACTGCTATTTGAAAGTGAATTTGGAATACTTGTAAATGTATACTGCAAACTCTACTGCAGCTGCTAAAGAAAGTAAAATAAAGAAGTATAACTGACATGCTAAGAGAGCAGAAAAAAATTGAATCATATGAAATACTCAATTAAAATCTCAAAAGGGAGGGATTAAGATAGTCAATGAAAGGCAGCTAGAATGTGTTTCTCCTATGGAGTAAACCAAGATAAAGGAAGTTCCCTCAGCACTTAAAGAGGAACAACCCACAACTCATCAAAGAAGTGGTAATAAACACATAGTGCAAAGAAGAGAAAAAACAATCAACCTGGGTTGCAACTAGCTAGACTCTCACCTTGATCATGACACAGATCACAAGCAGCCTCCACACACAGTGGAGAAGGTGAGTGAGAGGAATTCTGTGCTCCTGCTATGGACTTGGAGGACCTCCTGAGCCTTGTGGGGCTCCTGTCCCTCATGGAAACTGCCTTACCCATAGCAGAGCTCTGCCAAAACCCACATGGAGTGGTGGAAGAAAAAAAGTCCTGAGCAGCTCCAGCTACCATATCCCAGGAACTCAATCCTTGCTAGTAACTGCATTCTAGCCAGCCAAGGAGGCAACCAGCCCCAAGAGAAAACTCAGTGACAGATCCTAGATGGGGTGGGCTGCAGTGAGAACACCTGAGGCCCTTAGACTAGTTGCACTTTGATTTGTTTTTGTTTTTGTTTTTGTTTTTGTTTTTGAGTTGGAGTCTCACTCTGTTGCCCAGACTGGAGTGCAGTGGCCGCTCCCAGCCACGGCAGCCTCGACCTACTGGGCTCCGGCGATCCTTCCGCCTCAGCCTTCCAAGTAGCTGGAACTACAGGCGCGCACCACCACACCCGGCTAATTTTTTTTTTTTTTGATTTATTGTAGAGATGAGATCTCACCAAGTTGCCCAGGCAGGTCTCGAACCCGTGGGCTCAGGCAATCCACTCACCTCAGCCTCCCAAGGCGCGGGATTAGAGGCTGAGCCACCGAGCCGGCCAGTTGCACTTTGATATTCAGAATGCAGACTGCCTGGCTACAGTGGGGGAGCTGGGTGAGACCATTGCCAATAGCAACCTTTCACTCCTGTGGTATAATCTTTTGTGTCCTCTTTGCCCCACAACATCACCCCAGCGGTTAAGGACTCACTCCCAACTCCCGCTGGGATAGACAAGAGTGCAAAAAAGTGGGGCACTTAAGCTCCTTTACCTCTGGACCACTGTCAAAGGCTCAAAACAGAGAACTTGCATAGTCCTCACAGTCCCACCCATCTAGATTGGCTGGGCATTTTCTTGGAGCAACACAAGTATAGCAGACAGCCCACAGCCACCACCACAGCTGGTTCTCTCCCACAAGCACCACTTCCTGGAAGGAGGTCAACAGCACAGCCTATCACACCCAATATAATATCTCAGCTTTGGGAAAGGTCTGATCCCAGATCCCAGCAAACACCACTATCCAAGCCACCCCAGCCAGTCAGGATGCCTTGAGCCTGTGCAGGTACCCAGAACAGGACCACTACAGATGACAATTGATAAACTCACTACACCAAGGCTATATATAACCAAGGAAACCAAATAGCAACTATGTCAGCCCCCTGCTAATCTCTAATATAACGAAATAGTCTACCCAAATGAGAAGGAACCAGAATAATTCTGACAATATGAAAAAAACAGAGTTTTTCAACACCTCCAAAAGACCATACTAACTCTTAAACAATGAACCCTAGCCAAAACGAAATATTTGAAATTCCAGAGATAGAATTTAAAAGGTTGATTATAAAACTGCTCAATGAGATTCAGGAGAAAGTTGAAAACTAACAAAGAAATTTTTAAAAAAACTATTCAGCACATGAATTATAAAGTCTTTTTCTTTTTTAAATTAAATATTATTTTATTGTAGAGATGTGGGGTAAGAATGAGGATTAACTAAGTAAGTGGGTTGCATGCAGGTGAAGTTTGAGCTTCTAACTGGCCCTCACTCCTTCTGGAATAGGACCAGGTACTCTAGTGTTGTTACATACCCCCAACCCTCCTTTCTCCCTCCCTTGCCTAGTGGTGCCTAGTGACTGCTGATCTCTCCCTTGTGCTACTGTGATTAACGTTCTGGGCCTACTTGAGTGAGAACATGCAGTATTCAGTTCCTAGTTTCTGTGATAGACCACTAAGTATGATGGTCTCCAATTCCATTCAATTTGCTGCAAAATCCATGATTTTGCTATTTATGGCTGAGTAATACTCCATCATGTATATGTACCACATTTTCTTTATCCAGTCCACTTTCGGTGGGCAGTAGGGTTGGTTTCATGTTTTTGCTATTGTGAATAGTGTGGCAATAAATATGCATGTGCAGGTATCTTTTTGCTAGAACAATGTATGTTCCTCTGGGTATATTCCCGGGAGAGGGATTACTGGGTTGTATGGAAGGTCAATTTTTAGTTCTTTTAGGAATCACCACACTGTTTTCCACAGAGGTTGAACTAGTTTGCACTCCCACCAACAGTGTAGAAGTATTGCCTATTCTATGCACCAGTGCCAGCATCTGTTGTTTTTTGACTTATTAGTGATAGCCATCCTTAATGGAGTTAGGTGGTATCTCATTGTAGTTTTGATTTGCATTTCTCTGATGATTAGTGAGGCTGAGCACTTTTTCATATGGTTTTTGGCTGCTTGTTTGTCTTTTTCTGAGAAGTGTCTGTTCATGCTCTTTGCCCACCTTTCAATTGGGTATGTTTGGGTTTTTGTTTGTTTTGGGGGTTTTTTTCCTTTCAATTCATTTCAGTCCTTGTGGATCCTGAATGTTAGGCCTTTGCCAGAAACATAATTTGCAAATATTTTTTCTTATTCTGTGGGTTGCCTCCTCATTCTCTTGGTGGTTTCTTTTGCTGTGCAAAAGGTTTTCAGTTTGATGAGGTCTTACTTGTCTATCTCAGCTTTATGGCATTCACTACTGGGAAATTGGCCAAGAATTTTTGCCTACTCCAATGAGCATAATAGTGTTTCCTACATTTTCTTCTAGGATTCTTATAGTTTGAGATTTTGCATTTAGGTCTGATCCGTTTAGAGTAGATTTTTGTATATGGTGATAGCTTGTGGTCCAGTTTCATCCTTCTGCATGTTATCAGCCAGTTTCCCCAGCACCATTTGCTAAATATGGTCTCCCTTTCCAAGCCCTTCTTATTGGCGGATTGTCAAACATGAGCTGACTGAGAGACTGTGCTTCTACTTCTGGAATCTCTGTCTCGTTCCATGGGTCTATGTGCTTATTCTTGTATCAATACCAGGCTGTTTTGGTTACTATAGTCTTATAATACAGTTTAAAGTCTGAAAGTGTAATACCTCCTGCTTTGTTTCTTTTGCTGAAGATTGTTTTGGCTCTTCATGCTCTTTTTTGTTTCCCTATGAGTTTGTTTGTCATTTTCAGGTCTGAGAAAAATGATGTTGGTAATTTGATAAGCATTGCATTGAATCTGTAGATTGCTTTGAGTAGGATGGACATCTTGACAATATTGGTTCTTCCAATCCATGAGCATGGAATGTTTTTCCATTTGTGTCATCCTTGATTTCTTTGAGCAGCATTTTGTAGTTATCATAAAGATCTTTCACTTCTCTGGTTTAGGTGGATGCCAAGGTATTTTAAATTTTTGTGTGGCTATTGTGAATGGCATTGTGCTTTTTATTTGGATCTCTGCCTGTGTGTTGCTGGTGTATAGAAATGCAACTGTCTTTTGCATGTTGATTTCATACCCTGAGACTTTATGAAAATCGATTATCAATGCAAGGAGGCTTTTGACAGACTCTCTAGGGTTATCAAGGTATGGAATCATATTGTCTGCAAAGAGGGATAGCTTAACTTCCTCTTGGATACCCCTGATTTCCATCCTTTGCCTGATTGCTTTGGCTAGGACTTCCAGCACTATGTTAAACAGGAAAAATGAAAGTGGACATCATTGTCTTGTTCTCATTCTTAGCAGAAATGCTTCCAACTTTTGTCAGTTGAGCAAAAAGTGGCTGAGGGTTTATCATTGATTCTTCTTACTGTTTTGAGGAATGTTCCTTTTATCCTTAGGTGCCCATGGGTTTTTATTAAGAAGGGATGCTGGATTTTGCTTTTTCTGCATCTAATGATATAATCATGCAGTTCTTTTTTTTATGTCTGTTGTACTAAATTATGTTTAAGGTCTTGCGAATGTTGAACCAGTCCTGCATCACAGGAATGCTCCCATCTGGTCATGGTGAATGATCCTTGAGATGTGTTGTTGGTTCCAATTTGCTAGAATCTTGTTGAGAATTTTTGAGTCTATGTTCTCAAAGAAACTGGCCTGTAATTATATTTCCTCGTTGGTCTTTGCCAGGTTTGGGTTTCAGTATAACGTTGGCTTCATAAAATGAGTCAGGGAGAGTTTTATCATTCTTGATTGGCTGAAATACTTTCAATAAGATTAGTATCAACTCTTCCTTGTATGTCTTGTAAAATTCTGCTGGGAAGCCATTTGGTCCAGAGCTTTTTTTCTTTTTTTTTTGGTAGGGAGGTTTCTTATGACTCAGTTGATTTCCTGGATTGTTACTGGTCTGTTTAGAGTTTCAATTTCTTCTTGTTTCAACCTTGTGAGGTTGTGATGTCAGAAAGTCCTCTATTTCTCTTAGGTTTTCTGGCTAATTTGCATACAGGTGTTTATAGTAATCTCTGCTAAAATTTTGAATTTCTTCAAAGTCTGTTCAACTTTGCTTTTTGTGTTTCTAATTGTGTTTTGTGTATGTGTGTGTGTGTGTGACTTTCTCTCTCTCTCTCTCTCTCTTTTTTAATCAGTTTGACTATGGGTTTGTCAATCTTATTTATCCTTTCAAAGAACCAGCTTCCTATCTTGTTGATCCTTTCTATGATACTTTCATCTTCTATGTCCTGCAATTGTGATTTTATCTTGGTGATCTGGATTCTTCTGCTGAAGTTAGGATTTACGTGATTTTTTTCTTTCCAGTTCCTTTATGTGTGATGTTGTCTACTTGTGATCTTTTTGTTTCTTGATGTGTGCATGCAATGCTATGAATTTCTCTCTTAACAGTGCTTTCTTGCCAACCCAGAGATTCTGATAATATGTGTTTTGGTTTTCATTTGTTTCCAGGTATCTTTTTATTTCTGTTTTGATTTCCGTGTTGAGTCAAAAGTTGTTCAGCAGTATGTTGTTTAATGTCCATGTCTTTGTGTGTTTTGGAGGAATCTTTTTGATGGTGATATTTATTATTATTCCACTGTTATCTGATAAGATGCATGGTATTTCAATCTTTTGAAATTTGCTCAGGCTTCATTTATATCTGAGAATGTTATCAATCTTGGATTATGCTTTATGTACAGATGAGTAGAATATATGCTCAGTAGAATGTGGGTGAAGTATTCTGTAGATGTCTATTAAATCCATCTGCTCAAGTGTCGAGTTGTAGTTCCAAATCTCCTTCTTGGTTTTGCCTCGATGATCTATCTAGAGCTGTTAGTGGTGTATTTGGGTCTCCAACTATGATCATGTGAGTCAATGGCCTCTCTTAGATTATACTTAGTAGTTGCTTTATAAAACCAGGTGACCTTGTGTTGGGTGCATATATGAGAATAGATATTTCTTGCTGTTGGATTCAGTCTTTTATCATTATGTAGTGTCCTTCCATGTCCTTTCTTACTTTTGATGGTCTGGAGACATTTTTCTGATATTGGAATAACTACACCTGTACCCTTCTGTTTTCTGTTCACCAGAAAGATCATTTTCCAGCCTCCTACTTTGATCCTGTGGGTGTCCTTTGCAGTGAGATGAGTTTCCTGAAGGCAGCAGACTGTCATATCATGCTTCTTCATCCATTTTGTCACTCTATGTTTCTTCAGTGGTGCATTTAGTTCATTCATGTTCAAATTAATTACTGAAATGTGAGAGCTGGGCAGCCCCCTTGGGTCCCCTTCCACTGTGGGAGCTTTTCTGTCCTCTCAATAAATCCTGCTTTCCAAAAAAAGAAAAAAAAATGTGAGTTTTTCCCTGTTATATGGCTCCTAGGAGATTGCTTTGTTTCCTTTTTACTTTTGTATTTATGTATGTGTATATTTTCATTTTTGTGAGTGCTCTGTATGTTCTGTAAACTTTGTGCTTGCCTGTACTTTTGTGATGGGCATGACCATTCTTTTTCTTCTGTGTTCACCACCTTCTTAAATATCACCTGAAGTGCTGGTCTAGATGAGGCATATTCTCTTAGGGTTTGGATGTCTGAGAATAATTTTAGTTCTCTATTACTGATGAAGCTTAGCATGGCAGGGTAGAACATCCTTGAGTGGATTGCTTACCTTTAAGAATGTTAAAAATAGGACTCCAGTCTCTTCTGGCTTGTAGTGTTTCTGCAGACAAGTCTGGGGTGATTCTGATGGGTCTTTCCTAGTAAGTAGGCTGACCTTTCTCTCTACCTTTAGGATTTTTCCTTTCATGCTTATTTTCTGGAAGTGGATTACTATGTTCCTTGGGGCTGGTCTCCTATGATACCTTGTAGGGGTTTTCTGAATTTCTTTTGCTTAGATGGTTACTTCTCTGGTGAGACGTGGGAAGTTTTCTTGAATAACTTCATGGAATGCTTGTTCCATGGTGTTTCCTGTTTCATTTTCTACTTCAGGGATACCAATCAGGCATAGATTTGGCTTCTTGACATAGTCCCACATCTCTCGGAGGCTTGACTCCTTCTTTTTGAGCCTTTTTTCCTGTTTTTGATTGATGTAATTCCATATATTTGGTCTTCAAGCTCTGAGATTCTTTCCTCTGCTTGATTGACCCTGGCTCCTATGCTTGTTACAGTGTTCTTAATTTCCAGGATAAAGTTTTTCATTTCCATCATTTCAGAATGGGCTTTTTTTTTTTTAATTGGCCAACTCCATTTTTACTTCCCATACAACTTTAGTGAGTTTTTCTTTTACTTTCTTTTGGTTCCTGTTCATTTTTGCTATCTAATCTCTGATTTATATAGCTGTCATCTGGGGCAGGTCATTTTGTGAGGCTTCCATTGTTTGTGCTCTGATAGCCGCTTTTTGGGTGCTCTCTTTCTTTAGAACTCTGAAGGTTGCCTGTATTTTTTTCTTTGATTTTTCTTCATTTGTAACAGTCTTTTCTTCACTCTTTACAATTTATCTTTTATTTGATGCTCTGGAGCTATTCAAGTATGCTCTGTTCTAGGGTCCTTTCTGTGGTTCAGTATGTCACTCAGTGAGAGACAGGGGTATTCAAATCTGCTCCCTGCCCCACCTTGTGGTAGGTTTCTGTCACTGCAGAATTTCTCTTTCACTGCTAATCTAGTCAGACCAGCTTTCAGTCCCCACTGCTATCACTCTCAGAGTGTGAGCAGGGAGGAGGGTAGGTCTCCCATCCTCTGTCCATGTCCTAAAGCCCAGGAACATTCCCACTGAGAGAACCCTCAGGTAACTTTCGTGTCACTCCCTCTCTGTTCAGGTCCACACTCTGCTCTTGAAATTCAGCAGGCTCTCTGCCACAGAAGAGGGGGCAGTCTCTGCCCTACTGGGATGTAGAGCTTGGAGGGGGTTCTACCTGATCTGGTTGGGGAGATGCCCACCAGCCACTGGTGATGCATGTCGGCTGGGTTCACTCTGCAGACTGGCCCTTTGTGCCTGTGAGCCACTAGCCCAGTGGGAAGCTGCACCAGCATAGATCTTTCTCCCATTTCACATGGGCTACAGTTGCCTGCCACTGTGCCCTTCCCTGGGCTCCTCCTGCAAGAGACTGATGACCCACACATGGCTGGGGGGGGGGTGAACCATCCCAAGGCATTTATGGCTCACTCACACACTTTTATACACTGAGCATGGCTTCAGTTCTTATCCATATGAGTTATAAATTATCCAAAAAGATAGACACCTTACAAAAACAAGCCAAAATTCTGGAAATGAAAGAATCATTTAGGAAGATACTAAATGCAGTAGAAAGTTTTAACAGTAGACTAAACCGAGTAGAAGAAAGGATCTCAGAAATTGAAGAGAAAGTTTTTGAATTAACCTAATCAGACAACAGTAAAGAGAAAAAGAATCAAAGAATGAAACAAAGTCTCCAAGAAATGTGGGATTATGTAAAATGTCCAAACCTAAGAATCGCAGGTGTTCTTGAGAATGAAGATAAAACAACAGATTTGGAAAACCTACTTGAGGGAATAATAAAGGAAAACTTATCTGGCTTTGCCAGAGATTTAAACACCCAGATAAAAGGAGCCCAAAGGAACTCCAGATTCATTGCAAAAAGGTCACCAGAGACATATAATCATCAGATCATGCAAACTTAATGCGAAGAAAAATAATTTAAGAGCAGTGAGATAAAAGCATAAAATAACCTACAAAAGTAAGCCATTCAGACTAACAGCAGACTCTCAGAAGAAACCCTACAAGCCATAAAGGCTAAAGGGATTGAGGCCCCTTTTCAATATCCTCAAACAGAAAAACAGCCAAGGATTTTGTATCTTGCAAAATTAAGTTTCATAAATAAAGGAGAAATGAAGTCTTTCTCAGACAAGCAAATGCTGAGGGGATGTGTCACCACTAGGCTGGCTCTAACATAAACACTCAAAGGAGTTCTAAATACTGAAACAAAATGTCAAAATACACCAGTAGAAAAACAGTGGTGGACTGAACCCAGGCCATATTGTAAGAGGAAAGCAGACCATCCTCTGTTCCATGCCTCTCTTCCAGCTGCGCATATGATATATTCCCTCCCTGGAAGGACAGAGGAGATTCTCTACAAGAGACAAATACAGGAAAATGTTGGGACTTTTCAGGAAGCATAAGATTCCTAGAAACAAGTTGCTGAATGAGTTTATGGACAGTGCAAAAGTGTCCAACAGCCCTGTCCAGGCCATTGAGATGGTAGAGTTGGCAAATGCCTTTAGCTTATCTGTGAGAGTCTCACCCAGAGAATAATGACTGAGTTTGCACTCAACCAGGAACAAAAGGAAGCTCTGGGCAACCTAACTGCATTGACCAGTGACAGTGATAGTGACAATGACAGCAACATCAGTGAAGGCAAATGAAAGTGGGAGGTGCAGGAGCAGTGATGGCCTCACAATAGGTGCTGGAATCATGCTTGAAAACTGAGTGCTAATATCTAACAATAATACGAAGAAAATAAGAAGATACAGATTTGGTGAATGTGTTACTATGAAGTACAGGTGAGACAACATTGACCTGTTTAGATTAAGCTCCTAAGTTGCTAAACCTTAATGCATCATTTAAAGTTTATTATTTAAGTACTGCCATTTTTATTTCTTCAGACACATAATGAGAGCCTTGACTTTTATCAGGGAACAGGATAATGACAGTTTAGACTGCAGGACTGGTAGCATGAAAACTAAATATTAATGTGCAAAAAAAAAAGAAAAAAATGGAAATCATAAAGTGCACAGGGCTTATGTAACATTAATACAATAGGGAAAATAAATGAATAAAGCGATCAGATAACAACCATCATGATGACTGAAATAGTACTTCATATGCCCCACTAAAAAGAACAGACTGGCAGAATGGGTAAGAAAACAAAATCTGCTGCTTTCAAGAGACCCACTTAACACACAGACACTCCTGAAGACTCAAGGTAAAAGGGTGAGAAAAAATATTCCATGTAAATGAAAACCATAAAATTAGCAAGAGTAGCCATTCTCACATCATATAAAATAGACTTTAACAACAGTAAAAAAGTATATGATGAAAAAGGGATCAGTCCAACAAAAAGAAATAACAATTTTAAACATATATGCACCTAACATCAGAGATCCCAGCTTAATACAACAAATTCTACCAGACTTTAAAAAAGAGACAGCAATACAGTAAGAGTGGGAGACTTCAACACTCCATGACAACAATAGGTAGACCATCAAGGCAGAGAGTCAACAAGGAAACATTGGAGATAAACTGAACTCTAGAGCAAATGGAACTAGCAGGTATCTACAGAAAATTCTACATGAAACTACCGAATATACATTTATCTCATCAGCACAAAAAAACATTCTCTTAGATAAACCATAAGACAGGCCACACATCAAGCTTCAATAAATTCAAAAAAATTGAAATCACACAATCTCCCCTACAGACCACAATAAAATAAAACTAGAAATTAACTACAAGAAGAACTCATAAAACCAAACAAAATAACAAAAATTAAACAATCCGCTCCTGAATGATCCTTGGGTCAACAACAAAATCAGAGTGAAAATTTAAAAATTTCTCAAAGTGAATAACATCAAAAAACAAGTTATCAAAACTTCTGGGACACAGCGAAAGCTGTGCTTAGGAGAAACTTTATACCGCTTAAGGCCTACAGTAATAAGACTGAAAGATGACATATCAACAACCGAACATCACACCTCAAAAAAACTAGAAAAACAAGAAAAAACCAAACCCACAGCTCACAGAATAGAAAGGTTAATAAAAATCAGAGACAAACTAAATGAAATTGAATTAAAAAAATACAAAGGATCAATGAAACAAAAAGCTGGTTCTTTAAAAGATAAGTAAAATTGATAGACCACTAGCTAGATGAAGATATAAAGCAAGAAGACTCAAAGTAGCTCAGTCAGAAATTAAAATGGAGACATTACAACTGATAAACTGGAAATACAAAAGATCGTCCAAGATTATTACTAACACCTCTACACAAATAAACTAGACAATCAAGTGGAAATGAATAATTTCTTGGAAACACAAAATTCCCCAAGCTTGACTCAGGAAGAAACAGAAACCCTGAATAGACCAATAACAAGGAGCAAGATTAAAACAGTAATTAAAAGTCTCCCAGCAAAAAAAGTCCAGGACCTGATGGACACACAGCTGAATTCTACCAGACATTCAAAGAAATGGTACTAATTTTACTGAAGATATTACATTGATTGAAGAGGAAGGAATTCACCCTAACTCATTCTTCAAAGCATGTATCACCCTGATACCAAAGCCAGTAAAAGATACAACAAAGGAAAATTACAAACTAATATCCCTTATGAACATATATGCAAAAATTCTCAACAAAATATTAGCAAACTGAATTCAACAGCACATTAAAAAAAAAATCTGAAAATTAACAGGGCTTGGCTGGGAAGATGGCAAACAAGCCAGTCAGACTATGCAAGTTCCAGTGTGAGTGAGTGACTGTATGGAAAATTTTGTATATGCCCTGGTGAGTAAGTGGGAGTGGGAGTGGCTGACTGAGTGAGTGCTAGGGAGCTAGTGGCCAGGGCTCTCCTGGTACAGCGACTGGTGCTGCAGTTGCTTGGCTTGGACCCTAGTGATTCCCAGGACGCAGAAGCCGAGCACCATTTTTTTTTAATCAATAAAACCCTTCCTGGGAAGAAGATGCTGGGAGAGACTGACTAAGTTGGGGTTTGTGAGCAAGTGGCCAGGGATCTCCTGATGAAGCAGCTAGTCTGCAGTTGCTCTGCTTGGTCCCTAGAGCTTCCCAGGTCACAGAAGCCAAGTGCCGTTTTTTTTAACATACAAAAGTTTTCCTGTGAAGAAGTGGCAGGGAGAGACTACCGGCTCCAGACTCTGCCTCACTACTGCAGCAGGAGAGACTGCCAGCTCCAGGTTTTGCCTCACTACTGCATCACCTGGTCGAACACTGGCAGCAAGGGCTGCAGAGGGAACCCAGAGGCAGAGTCCCACTGGAGAAGACAAAAGAGATACCCCGCCACCATCTTGAAAACGGGGCTGGAAAGTGCTCTGACTTGCTTACCATGGAACAACAGACCTGATCTCTGTGACTGGTGGATCGACTACTCAGGGGTTGATCGTGACCCAGAGGGAATACCCTGAAAGCACAAACTCTGGAGGGACCTGATGAGTGCTGAGTCTCACCCTACCCTGATCTAACCACAGGACAAAGGATGTGGCCAGAAAAGAATGAGGAAGACCTCCAAAGAGATCCGTGGTAAGTTCTGGGCTAACCCAAGCCCCCTTCTCCCCAGCAATCCTCCAAATGTCAGATCCACACAGCTGGGGCATGGCTGAGAGGGAGAAACCCAGGCAGAGCCTGGACCCCAGGTGCAAGAGGAGAACTTCACTCCAGGATGGGCCTGGCTGGGGCACCCTCCATGAGTACATACTGAGGAAGAGACAATCCCACACCTCTCCCTGACCACACAAGAGTGGGAGGGTAGGACCACAGTCCCACCCACTCTCACTGCCCCTCCTCCTTCACTGCTCCGGACATTGGAGAGAGAGTGATAGAGGTAGAAGCACTGCAGGAGATGGCAGAGCAGACAAGAGGAACAATTACAGAAACTGCTACAAAAGGCAGGGGTTTTTTTCTGTTTTTTTAATTTTTAATTTTTTGAAACTTTTTGCCTGTTTGTTTGTTAGTTCATCTATTTGTAAAATATTTTTCATTTGTGGATGAATGTGTATGTGAAGGCTTGATTTGCATCCCCCCTTTTTTGTTTTGTTTTTTCTTTTTTCTTTTCTTTTTCTTTCTTTTTTTGTTTTTTGTTTTCTGTTTATATGTGTATGTGAATGATTGAGTGTTCATCTTTCAGGGTTTTTTTTGTTATTTGTTTTTGCTCTTTTCTATTTTTATATTTTGTTGGTTTGTTTTTGCTCTTTTGTTCTATTTTTATTTTTTTAGTTCAAGATGTATGTGAATATATGTGTGAGGGTTCAATCTGGATTCTTTTATTTATTTATTTGTTTTTTGGTCTTTCTCTCTTTCTTCTACATTCATTCTGTGCTAGGCATGTGTGTATGTTATTTTTTTAAAATTTTCCTGTTTTTTTTTTTTTCAGTATTTTTTATTATCATATTGTGGGGTACAGTTAAGGATTAGATGTACAAATATGCTTCGTTCAGACACCCTTGGTGATAAAAGGTGTCTCCCCGTCCCCAGGCAGATATTGAGTATCATTAAT
>CAUYQG010072708.1:0-39470 GCA_963574415.1 Tarsius wallacei | reverse complement strand
AAGTAAGAAATACACTAGAGATAATATTGCACTTGGACAATAACAGTCAAGAGAAATCAGCTGGCTGTAACATTTTTGCCAATTTTTTTTTTTTTTTTTTTTTGATTTATTGTAGAGATGAGGTCTCGCTTGCCCAGGAGGGTCTCGAACCCGCGGGCTCAGGCAGTCCACTCACCTCAGCCTCCCAAAGGCACGGGATTACAGGCTGAGCCACCAAGCCCAGCTTGGATACTATTTTAAATGGAATTGTTTAATTTCCTTTTCTGGTTGTTCATTGCTGGTATATAAAAACACAACCGATTATTGTATGTTTATCTTGTACCCTGCAACTTTGCTGTATTTGTTGATTAACTATAGTAGTTTTGGTGTTGTGTGTGGATTTAGGATTTTCTAATCTTGGTTTTCTTTTTGAGTATGTTTATTTTTCACTTATTCCAAAGGGCAAGAGAAATAGTGAAGCATTCTCTTTTAAAAGGTCTTCTGCTAAGCTATAAGCCACTTAAAGCAAGAAGAGCTATTTCAGTAATCTGCCTTTAAGAATTATGTTAGTAAGAACTGAAAATGAATTTCAACCAGGCCTTAATAGAATAATCTTCTTCCTAATATAGAGTTGACCGGAGTTTAATATAAGTAATATTAATGTTGAACCGTGTAAGTAATAAGCTATTTGTATGTTGCTTTTCTTTGGGAAGCATAAATTTTGCAGTACAGTCTGATGCTTTATTATTCATAAACAGTTTAAGCCTCTTCCGTATAGTTTTAGCCAGCCCTTAAGTAGGTCTGCCAAAGATAGGGGCGCTTCTTAGCACCTTTAATGAGTAGGAAAACGGCAAAGTTCCATCAGAGAAAGAGCCGGAACTGGTGGCAAAAATTAGGTTTGGGGCTGGTTCTCTCACTGTGTTTGCGTTGTAGCCTTGTTCGGCTATGTGTTGTATATGAAGTGGAAAGTAATTCTTGTTCTTTTATTTTTTTCTGCCTAGGATTATCACTGGCAATGGCGTTCATTCCTTACCAGCGGCTTTACTGCAGTTTATTTCTTAATATATGCAATACACTACTTCTTTTCAAAACTGCAAATCACGGGAACAGCAAGTACCATCCTGTACTTTGGTTACACCATGATTATGGTTTTGATCTTCTTTCTTTTTACAGGTAAAAATGATTTAAAATGGTTACTTTTCATTAGTATTTAGACAAATAACGTATAAATGTTTGCCTTTTAAAAAACCTGTGGCGGCTTCTACCGTTCAGTACTGCTATGTGCAGCAGTCTTTTGCACAACCAGGCATACTGTGGCCTGCCCCCTGCAAACTGTGTAAATGTGACAAAGCAGAAGCTGAGGGAAGAAGACTGAACAGGGTTCAGGTTGTGCTGGAAGTCCAGGGACACGTGGGCCAGTGTGTCTCATGGTTTCCCTGTTCACCTGGTGGAGATACACACAGTCTTTCTTTTGATCACGTCAGAAATGGGGTGAAGAGCGAGCGCTGTTTAGGTTTAGGGGTAAGCAGAGCTTGGGGAGATGAAGTCAAGATGAGGTTGGGAGTAGGTGAGCTAGAGAAGAGAGTAGGACACTTCTTATTCTAAAAGCTTTAAACTAGAGGCTTCCGTCTCCACCTTAAAACCCAAGTACCGGCTGGTGCAGTGATTCACACCTATAATTTCAACACTTTGGGATGCCGAGGTGAAAGGATTACCTGAGCCCACAGGTTCAAAACCAGCGTGGGCAACTTGGTGTGAGACCTTGTCTACAATTTTTAATCAAAAAATTAGCTGGGCACGGTGGCACACGCCTGTAGTTCCAGCTACTTGAAAGGCTGAGGCGGAAGGATCGCCTGAGCCCAGCAGGTCGAGGCTGCAGTAGCCGTGAGCATGCCACTGCACTCCAACCTGGGTGACAGAGTGAGACTCCAACTTAAAAAAAAAAAATCCAAGTACCTAATGGGATAGAGTGGTTTTTTTTTTTTTAGTTTTTATTTTATATATATGTTCTCTGTCCAACTAGATAAAAGTTTTCTGTATCTGAGAGCCCTGTGGGTGGGTGCTTGGTAAACATTTGTGAAATAGGTGACTTGAACTAAAAAAAATTATGGGACCTTTCTTTGTCACAAAAAAGTAATAGTTAGTACAAAATAGACATCTAAAAATGTATCTAAGATTGTCTTGCATGCTATATGAGAAAATACAGAGACCAAAAAGAAAGCAACTTTTTTTTAGCTAAAACTGTTTTGCTTTTCACTCATCTGTTACATTTCAGAGCATGGGGTAGGGTTTTGCTGCTGTCTCAGCCCACAGCAGGCTTCAGACACTTACATCAATTCTTATTCCAGGTTACTGGTGGGACATAGTGGGGGTGTGTGTACCTTAGTGCTGTATGACAGATTTAGATCCATAGCCACATATCTTAATAAATGGGCTGCCAAACATCAGTGGCCTGTAAACAAGAAATTGCTATTTTTGTACCTCTGAATCTGTGTGTCTGTAAGTGCATGTATAGAATACCTTATTCCTTGCCTATACACAAAAGGTAACAATCACGGGGAACATCTGTTGTTTTTCCAGGCATGTGATAAAATAAGTGATAGCTTTGCTATCATCTAAATGTTACTGTTTTTTATCTTTAAAGGTTTATATTTTTATCCATTGAGTTAAACAAATTTTGCAGTCTGAATTCTGGAGTCATATCGAATTGAATCATTCAGTTAAACCAGTAACTTTAAGCGTATTTCCCTTTATGGAAGGGGTTCTGCATAGGAAGCTGTGAGCCCGTCAAATGCCTTGCAGTTCTCTAACTTGGGGTATGTCTGTATTTGCCTCAGAACCCCAAACGAGCACCATTCTACTTAAGTCAGTTCATCTTACAGAAAACAAATAATTATTCTGTCACTGAAGGAAAGACGCCACTTTTAGTATGTGCATTGTATCATATTAAGAACAAAATTAAGTAACTAAACCTAGCTTTCTTAGAGTTGCCTGGATGGTGATAAGCTGTTTTTCTTATTTTAAAATCTCTCCTATCATCAGAAAATAGTTGCTTATTATTAAGCATAAGGTTATTTAAATATATTTATGTTTTTATTATTGCTTTTCTGAAATTAGCTCTATCCTCTGCCCAAGTCTGAATAATGACCCTTTTCAATGCCCAGAAGGCCTATTTGTGTGCATTCCAAAGCACATAGAGTGCCTTGTACATAGTAAGGACTCAATACATGCACAGTGTAAGAATGAGTATAATAACATGTAAGTCTCCCTGCTCACGTCCCACGTATAGTCTCTTATTTAGAAAAACTCCTTTAATATGTTCTTGATTAAAACAATGATGAAACAATGGGACTTAAATGGAAACATTACACAAGGGATATGTATGTCTGTACCTCTACCTGTTGAATATTTATTGAGATAATCCTGAAAGAAAAGTATACCTTGATTTATTTTTTAAATATATTAGACATTTTCACAATGTAGTATACACTCTTTTGCAAAACAGGGTCTCTGAATTTGTTTAGTAAATCTAAGCATGATATAGTTTTTTGTTTTGTTTTGATTTGAGTTGGAGTCTCACTCTGTCACCCAGACTGGAGGGCAGTGGCACGCTCCCAGCCACTGCAGCCTCAACCTGCTGGGCTCTGGCAATCCTTCCGCCTCAACCTTGCAAGTAGCCGGAACTACAGACGCATGCTACCACACCCAACTAATTTTTGATTTATTGTAGAAACAAGGTCTGGCCAAGTTGCCCAAGTGGGTCTCGAACCCGCGGGCTCAGGCAGTCCACCCGCCTCAGCCTCCCAAAGTGCTGGGATTACAAGCTGAGCCACCAAGCCCGGCCATGATATAATTTAAAGGAGTACTATACTTGAGGTCAGAAAAAATGAACTTGAGTTCTAGCCCTACTTTTCAGCCGTGTGACTGTGAGCTAGTCATTTAACACCTTGGAACCTCATTTTTGTCACAGTGAAAGAGTGTCCCATCTAGCATTCAAATTCTCTGAAATCTAGACTTGTGAAGATACCTGAAAATCAAGGCATATATTTTTAATGAATTATGTCATTTACTCTACATAACACAATCTGTGGAGGCATCTAGGGTGGATAAGTTGACTCTGTTGAATCAGATGAAGAAGTGAGCTTGGAGCTGCCAGTGAGCTTGTTCAAGGGCTTTACACACAGCTCATGGCAGGGCGGCTCTGTCCTCTGGGATTGTGCTGCCTCTCATTTTCAGCTGGGTTGCATTTTTTTGTTACTATCTGAATTATGTTGCTTTGCATTTTGTAAAAACATTTTTAGCTACTTTATTAAAATTGTTTGAAAACTGATAACTTCCAATAACTATATTTAGAATTACCCCATTAAATTCTGTGAATCTGATATTACCTTAAAAACGTTCTAGTAGCTGCTTTCCATTTTGCTATAAAACATTCTTTAAAAAGACAGGACAATTGACAATTTCAGTTCTTGTTTCTGTAGTAAGGAAAGCAGTGTGTATTTTAAGGAAGCTTTAGTTACCTGATAGTAGAAAAAATTCTGTCCATTTCTGTAAGAAACTTGATTTAAGGTGGTTGTGTATGTTTCAGAAGAGCTCATGGATTTATAGTCTATTCCTGGCGGGTAATAGTTTTAGTTTTGTGACTTTCTAAAGGAACCGGTCATTTCAAGTCTGTATTTTTATGTAAAATGTGAAACTTCCTTTGAAAAAGGGTTTATTTTTGTTTTTTCTTTTGTAGGAACAATTGGCTTCTTTGCATGCTTTTGGTTTGTTACCAAAATATACAGTGTGGTGAAGGTTGACTGAAGAAGGCCCGTGTGTCCAGTTAAAACAGAAATAAATTAAATTCTTCATCAACAAAGACCTGTTTTTGTGACTACCTTGAGTTTGTATCAGACTTATTGGCCTAGGAATCCTTCAGAAACAACATAATTCTAAATACACCTCTTCCCGTACACCTTTCCCCACAAATGTGTCTTCAACACTATAAAGCATTTGTATTGTGATTTGATTAAGTATATATTCAGTTGTTCTCAATGAAGAGCAAATTTAAATATTATGTGCATTTGTAAATATAATAGCTATAAAATTTTCCATACTTCTAATGGCAGAATAGAGGAGGCCATATTAAATAATACTGATGAAATACAGGACAGTTCATTGTAAATAAGATTTTCTAGGCTCGGTAGGTGGAAAGAATTATTTTTCTTTGAAGGAAATAACTTTTTATCATGGTAATTTTGAAGGATGATTCCTATGATGTGTCCCCGGGGGAATGTGGCTTTTAAAAAAAATATTGTATTGGTTGTAACCGTTCATATCTTCTTACTTTTCTGTGTTGACTTCATTATTCCCATGGTATTGGCCTTTTAAACTATGTGCCTCTGAGTCTTTCGATTTATAAATTTGTTGTCTTAATAAATATTGTAAAAACATCTGCTTTGCATCATTACCTGTTACATATTCAAGGAGATTGTGTAAACACAAGTCTATTTACCAAGGGTGTTTTGGAAGTGATTTATACTATTTTATCAGATTTTGTTAATGTAACTCTTTCTGAATTTTGGTCTAAATGAAATTTTACTCTTGTGGGCTTTTATCAGAGTACTCACTGGGAGGCAGTAACGGAAACTGGCATCGTGCATATCTGGATAGATGAATTATGTACAAGTCTAGTGCTTAAGGTGGGCCTTTCCCACATTGTCATTAAGGAGTTTCTATTTGTGACTTGCTTTTCAAAATACAGTATTTTTAATTTTTTTAAAGTCGATTTTTATGATCTATACATTAGCAATGACTAACAAATCTTCATCTTTATGATTTCATCATTTCAGTTTAAATTTTACAGTTTTACTTCTTACAGTTACGAAATGCACCGTTTCACCTTCATATTCATTTGACTAGTTGAAGTTCATGTATGTGGAATATAGAAATATGGGATGGAATGGGCACAGTGGCTCACATCTGTAAGCTCAGAGCTTTGGGAGACTAAGGACGGGAGGATTGCTTGAACCCAGGAATTCAAGACCAGCCTGGGCGACATTGCAAGACCCCATCTCCGCAAAGATAAAATAAAAAAGTTAGCAGGGCATGGTGGCACGTACCTATAGTCCCAGCTTCTCGAGAGGCTGAGGTAGAAGGATCACCTGGGCCCAGGAGTTGGCTGGGCAAGAAAGCAAGACCACATTCTCTACAAAAAATTTTAAAAATTAATTAGAAGAAATGTAGGATGGTTTCAGAGGTATCAGTCTGCTTTTATCCATGAGAATACTCATCTGTATGTTACAGACTCACAACTGCTACTTGTAAGAGCAGATCGGCAGCTGTCATTAAACTTACAACTAAATGACTAGCTGTCACTTGTATGATGCTGCTGGGTTCTTACTGAATGATTTTCTATCACTCTTAAAAAACATTGACCAGCTTGGTTTTGAAGAGTGAAGGGAGCTCTAGTCACTTTCAACCTCTCATATAGAGGACTTAAGATAGAAGAGTTTCTAATCTACTTCACACATCTCTTGCAGTGTGTTTAGTTTTTGTAGGTACCGTTGTTCCTGATCTAAAATGGTAAAGTATTTGCAAATAGCCTGAGCACATCCTTCTGTGTGCTTTAAATCTTCTCTAGGTTGCTTATAATACCTAATACAATGTAAATGCTTTGAAAAGAATTGCTGTGCTGTATTTTTAATTTGTACCATTTTTTATTTTAATTTTTTTTATTTTAAAGATGTGGGGTACAATTCAGAATTGTATTTTTTTTTTTTTAAAGCAGATTTTATTGAGAGGACAGAAAAGCTCCCACAGCGGGAGAGGACCCAAAGGGGTTGCCCCAGAATTGTATTTTTTATTGTACTGGTTTTTAAGTTTATTTTTGACTGCTGTTGATTAAATCTGGAAATGCAGAGCTGTGGTAACAGAGGCTAGCTGTAATTCTCCTGAGGGCTGTTGAGATGGGCTGGTTGACTAAACAAAGGTTTTATTTTTTTTTTAATTCTCAATTCAGACCAGGTTTTATGGGTCAAAGTTCAGTTTCTTCTATTTTATTTTGCCTTCAGTGAACAATTAGCTTAGTGATGAAAACCAGTCAACTGATTGTTGTGGTGTTCTTTCTTGATGTACTTCGAGGCAACCGTATTTCACATTTAACGAAGAGATTGGGAAAATGAAGTAAAGTATGAAAAGACGAGACTTGGGAAGGAAGAAAGCCACAGAAGGGGACAGTGACAAGGAAGGTGACACACAAGGTAAGGAGGACCGTGGAGACAGCGGCCCTTCTCCACGACTTGGGTCAGCTGCCCTGGTTGGCTGAGGATGGTGTCCTGGACGCGGCCTGCTTGTGGCACGTGAGGTGGTGGCTTAGAACCATGGGTCCCTTTCCTTAGCTTGAGGGTAGCCGAGAGAAACAGCGGCAGAGGATTGCGAAGGAGCCAAGGCTGGACACAAGACCACCGGTGTATTCCTGCGAGAGAAGTGGGAGGTTCCTTCCTCCCGCCTGCCTGGGGCTTTCCTAATCCAGCCACTGCTCTGAGCACTGCTTCTGGAAGGCGTTCTGTTGCCGCTGCTGCCTTGCCTGGTGCATCCAGGTCGCCCAGGCTCTCAGGCGGTCCGACCCCCTGGTGCCTCCCAGTTTCTGCAACTGTTCCATCCTCACTGGCCTCCTGCCATGGGCACCCTCTTGCTTTTCCTTCTTTGTGTTGAGACCCTGCCCCTCCTTGCTGTTTTTTTTAAACATGCCTGTCTGCTAGGTTTATGAAGACAAAAAACACTTCGGATTCATCTCTCTCCTCCTCCCCTCTGCCCATCTGGCTTTGCCTCCGGCTCTCGCCTCCTGGGGTTCTGGAAATGGCTGCCGAGGTCTCCAGGGCTCGCAGTCACCTTACTCAGTCCTGCTTGGCTGAAGTCTTTACTGACCTGACATGACAGTCTTGGAGACCAAGTCCCGGAAGCAGGGATCCTCCAAGTCTGGGCCTGAACCACCTGCAGAGAATCCCAAGGAGATTGTCACAAGCATGTCCCGGCACGATACATGTCCCGGAGAAGTGTTTTAAAATAGGAGACACCGCTCACTCAGTTCTCTTCCCTCGCCAGATTCTGCCTCTTGTCACCGTCTCCTTTGAGGTCCCGCTTCTGCCTGCCCAGCAAGTTGCTGTCCTGCCCATGCCACCCTTCCGCCTTGGCTCCTCACTTGGTGTCCTCTGTCCACTCATTTTCACAGCCACTACGTCTGTCTCAGCCACAGGCACCAGCTTGCAGGACAATCAGTGCTCCTCAGAACCCCAGGCTCCCCAAGGACAGAAGTGGCTTTGCCGTCCCTCCAGCCCCAGACCTGTCCCTCCAGACTCCCCATCTCCGTCGAGGCCCAGCTGTCTGTTCAGTCCCCTGAGCTGGAGCCCAACAGGATCCCCTGGGCATCTCTTTTCAGTCAGTCACCAAGTATCAGGCGTTTTACCTCCAAGGCCTCAGAGCCATTCCTGCCTGCCTGCCTGCCCCCCTCCACCACCGGAGCCTGCCGCAACGTCCCCCTGGGAAGACTGCAGTGTGATACTGGCTGGTCCCTTGTTCCTTCCGTGTTCTGCAGTAAAACCTGCTGAAGCTGCCACTAAACTGCCACTGCACAGGACCTCAGCTGCACAGGACCTCAGCTCAAGGTGCAGTGCTGCTGGTCCCTGGCCTCCACCACAAAGGTCATCCATGCTGAACCGTTGGCCCTTGTGGTCTCTGTAATCTGGGAGATGAGTAAAAGCCGTCCTATGGCCGTGACAAAACATCATAGAGATTGTGACGTTCAAACAGCTTAAAACACCGATTAAGAGCTCACTTAAGCCATTTCAGACATTGGTCATATAAATTGGTTTTACTACACAAAGTTCATAGCACACTGGAATTTGTAAGAGGTTTTGGTGACAAGACAATCGAAAAACTCTTCAAATGCAATCGCTTCAAAGTTCTGTACAACATACGAAGCTCATGTTGCCAAAAGCCTTGTTTCAGATCTGATTTTTTTTTTAAACGTCAAAACAGCCAGGCACAGTGGCTCACGCCTGTAATCCCAGCACTTTGGGAGGTCTAGGTGAGAGGATTGCTTGAGTCCAGGAGTTCAAGACCAGCATAGCGTAGCAAGACCTCATCTCCACAGAAGAATTTTAAAACATTAAAAATTAGCTGGTCATGGTGGCACGTGCCTGTAGTCCCAGTTACTCGGGAGGCTGAGGCAGAAGGGTCACCTGAGCCCAGGAGGTTGAGGCTGCGGTGATTGTGTGACTGCACTCCAGCCTGGGCAACAGTGAGACACAACAACAACAACAACAAAACCCCACTTTTGGCATTTAATGAATAGAATAAATAACCTTTGTTAACACAATCAATCCTTACCTGCTGCCTATGGGGAGCAGGACATTCTCAAACCTCATTAATAGGTTAATTTATGTCATTAAGAAAACGTTTTCCCATATTTGTATTTTTTCTCCTGTAGTCCAAAAAAATGGTGACTGTAATTTATCTGCCTACAATAAGATCTCTATGGAGGGAAAAAATGCTTTTCTTTCTCACATATTTCACAGATACTTTGATGGACTCAATCCTGTTTCCCTTTGAAATCGAAACACTAAAAATCACTGTTTCGGGCCAGGCTCGGTGGCTCATGCATATAATCCCAGCATTTGGGGAGGCCAAGGTGGGAGGATTGCTTGTACCCAGGGGTTCAAGACCAGCCTGGGCAACATAGCGAGATGCCACCTCTACAAAAACTAAAAAAAATTAGCCAGGTATGGTGACTTGTGCCTGTGGTTCCAGCTACTTGGGAGGCTGAGGCGGAAAGATCGCTTGAACCAGGAGTTCGAGGCTGCAGTGAGCTATGACCCCATCTCTGCACTCCAGCCTGGGCAACAGAGTGAGACCACGTCTTTAAAAAAAAAAAAATCACTTTTTCTGCACATTTCCTAGCTTTTGGGATTTCACCAGATTTCTTCAGCCTGCTCAAATTTTAAATCTGCATACTTGCATCTGATTATCTTTTTCCCCTTTTATTTTTAGACCTATTTATTATTTGACATTCTTAATAATAAGTTCTCTTATTTTAAGCAGAAGACAACATGGCTCTAAAAAATCTTATTATTTTCTTGTGTTGACCATGATGGACAAAAAGCACTCTCATAGTCATAGGGCCTTGATTTTTCGGAAAAGAATTAAAAATTGGATAGATGTAAGTTGAAAATCATACGTTTAAGGATTAGTGTCTGCTTTTCATGAGGTTTTTACTGATATCTTACAATCAATGATGTTGTGTACATTAGAATTCAAATCCGATGTTCTACCTGAATATAAGCTAAGGAGTTTTGGCTAAGCATTATTACCAAGAAAACCATAGGTCAGAGCAAACAAGACTTTTCAGGCCAGACAAGTTGTGCTGCAACATGTTGACTGGGACTGGCTCACAGACAGCAGTAACCGAAGGAAGTCGCTTGTCTTGACTGGGCCTGGCTCACAGCATAACCTAAGGAAGTCGCTTGCGCTGACTGGGACCGGCTTACAGACAGCAGGAAACTAAGGTAGGGACACTGGGGTGAGCCACACTGATTCTGCCTGGTTTCCTGCTTGGAAGGAGCTGGTGACTCAGAACCAAGTCCCTGATTTGGTCATGGCCATACCACAGGTCCTCCCTCCGGCATTCACCACTGTCGGGACTCTCAAGTCCCCTTCCATGCCTACCACTACTCTGCCATGGATGATGGGACTTATGGAAGCTTAGCCAACCCCTTGAGGAGAGGGGACATGCTGAAAATCTGATGGAGCTACAGAGCTGAGGTGGCAGAATCTTCTTTGAGGACCTTAAAAAACCAGATGGTAGGGACTGGGGACACCAGAGTGCAATGCCATTTGCTTTACACTTGGGGGAATGTGAATCAGTTGGTACTGGAATTGCACAAACTAGCCGCCATCAAACAAGCTGGGAGACGGGCAGTTAGATGCAGGGAGCATCTTTGGGTTACCTTTCGTCATTCCAGAGGTTCTGCATCCTCCTTTGTCAGCCTCCTGCCCAGTACGTGGGAGGTGTATGTGAGTATAAGCGTGCACATGTATGTGTGTAAAATGCAAGCGACACAGGCTGTGGAGTCAGGTGGGTGTGTTTCAGTCCTGCTCTGGCACAACTGAGCAAGTCCTCCCAAGATAAAGCCTTGGACCAGAGTAATCCCTTCCCTTTCTCTGAGCTCATAATAATTCATAACATACTGATGGATGACAGCTCTCCTATTTTTATAGGGTCTTGCTATGTTGCCCAGGCTGGTCTGGAACTCCTGGACTCAAGCGATCCTCCACCTCACCCTCCCAAAGTGCCATGATTACAGGCATGAGCTACCGTGCCTGGCCAACAGCTCTCCTGTTATTATCTTTAAAATTCTTTGTATTATCATCTCACTTTGCAGGCCAGTCTTCAAAATAGATGCCAAGCTTCTCAAGGGCAGGAACTACCCCTCATATTCATCATAGGGAAGGAGGGACATGACAGAACTTGGCACACAGTAGGCATATACTTATTGACCGAAAGTGGGAATTTAGACGATAAGTGATGCAGATTTTAAATATTTAAATCGTTGCTTAGTAGATTGACTTACAGATGCCGTTTCTGCAATTTGTTTAGCCGGTGGGTTCCAGAACATGCTACTTGAAGCCTGTAAAATTCTGCATTTTCATGTGCATCCCAACATTGTCTTGTGCAATTGTTCTACATTCATTGACAGTTGTTAAAACAAATCAGCACTGGCAAAAGTTGGCCCGTGCCACTCCGCACTTAACTGACCCATTGCCGGTGGAACCAGCCCAACAGAAAGCTACAAAGAGGCTAATTGAAATCAGAATGCTGGGTCACTTCGCATTCAAACAAAACAGATGGGGGGTGGTGATGAAACGCATTTGTGATTCCCACACATGCTGACTGGGCTCCTTAAAGGAATTACACACGGCTGTGAAATGCGGGGGGGTTTAGGGGGAGCTCCCTTTCTCTTGAAGCCTTGAGGATATTCAGTACTCATGGTTTCAACTTAGACTCTGAATAGTTGCTTTAATGTTTGTTTCGACTCAATTTTTCCTTTGGAATGGGTAAAATTCAAAATGCACACAGGAATATAGAAAAAAGTAAGACTTGTCATCCCCCAGTCACCAAGGCTGTCCCCTGGAGACCACCGTTGTTAGCCACCTCCTAGGTATCGTCTCGGAAAGGGAAGCTTCATTGTTAAGTTAGGTCCTTGGAACCTCTTATTTGGATACCTATTTAATGACAGTATTAACGATATTTGGTTTCAAAAGTGGTGTGAGGGTTTTCTTGGTTGGTTTGGGTTTGTTGTTGTTTTTTTTCTTTTTTTTTTAAGACAAGGTTTCACTCTATGGTCTGGGCTGTGGGGCAGTGGTGCAATCATAGCTCACTGCAGCATCAAACTCCTGGGCTCAAGCGATCCTCCCACCTCAGCCTCCTGAGTAGCTGGGACTACAGGTGTGTGCCACCTATCCTGCTAATTTTTTGGTTTTTGTAGAGATAAGGTCTTGCTATGTTGCCCAGACTGGTCTTGAACTCCTGGGCTCAAGCAGTCCTCCTGCCTCAGCCTCCCAAATAGCCAAGATTATAGACGTGAGGATTATAGACACCTGGCAGATTTGAGGGTTTTTTTTTTTTAAGAAGCTGTGGAGATTGGGTCTTTCTGTGCAGAGTGTGTTCAGTATGTTAATACAAAGCTTGGCTGAGAGTGTTATCAAATAAAACACCTCTTTGATATTTAATAAGTATGTAAAGCGGCATAAGTCACCTCTTAGGATCTGTTGGGGGAAAGAAATGAGCGTGTACAGGAACCTGAAGCAGAATCCATGGCTCCACATGTCGTCGGCCACCAGAGTCGTGATGACAAAATCTCCAACAGAAGTGCTGCCGGACCCCAGCTCACCGAGGCATCATGTAATCCTGCGACTTCACACCTAGAAATGTGGCCCCTCATTAAGGCTCTCTGAAAGACAATGGAAAAGCAACCTGATGTCTGGCTGTCATCTGCAGGTGGCGGTTGGCATAGATGCCACGCCTTGGGGTTTACTTCTGGAACGGCGCTCTCCTGGGACTTCCTCCCTGGCCTCCAGTCTCAGAAAAGCTCATTGCAGGAGGAGTCACCCGGTGATTTGTTGATTTGTTTATTTTATTAGTTATTTATTGAGTCGGGGTCTCACTCTGTCACCCAGGCTGGAGTGCAGTGGCAAAATCATGGCTCACCACAACCTTGACCTCCTAGACACAGGCGATCCTTCTGTCTCAGCCTCCCGAGTAGCTGGGACTACAGGTACACACCACCACGCCTGGCTAATTTTTTTGTAGAGACAAGGTCCCGCTATGTTGCCCAGGCTGGTCTCAAACTCCTGTGCTCAAGCAATCCTCTTTGGCCTCCCAAAGTGCTGGGATTATGGGCGGGAACCACTGTGCCAGGCTGTGAATTTTTTTTTTCTTTTCCATCTCTTGGGTAGTTGCATTGTTTTAACTATATGAGTAATAGTGGAATGAGAAGCTTTGTTTCCTGTTTGAGAAAACAAAAACTGGCCAGGCTTGGTGGCTCAGCCTGTAATCCTGCGCCTTGGGAGGCTGAGGTGAGTGGACTGCCTGAGCCCACGGGTTCAAGACCTGCCTGGGCAACTTGGTGAGACCTCATCTCTACAATAAATCAAAAATTAGCCGGGCGTGGTAGCATGCGCCTGTAGTTCCAGCTACTTGGAAGGCTGAGGCGGAAGGATCACCGGAGCCCAGCAGGTCGAGGCTGCGATGGCCGGGAGCAGCCACTGCTCTCCAGTCTGGGTGACAGAGTGAGACTCCAACTCAAAAAAAAAAAAACTGGCTGATGTGGTGGCTCACCTGTAATCCTAGCACTTTGAGAGGCTGAGGTAGGAGGATTGCTTGAGGCCAGGAGTTTGAGACCAGCTTAGGCAACATACAATACCCCATCTCCAAAAAATCATCATCATCATCATCATCATCATCATCATCCAGGCATGGTGGTGCATGCCTGTAGGCCCAGCTACTCGGGAGGCTGAGGCAGGAGGATCACCTGAGCCCAGGAGGTCGAGACTGCAGTGAGCCATGATCGCACCACTGCACCCCAGCCTCGGTGACAGAGTGAGACCTTGTCTCCAAACAAAACAAAAAGAATCCCAGAATCCACACGGCCGGGTGGGGAGGACAGGGACCAGCTTTCTTTCCTCCCTCCAAACTGGGCTGTGGCTAACGCGTGGCTTTGGAGCACCCAGCCTGAGCTGCACGAAGGAAATGCCCCTTTGTTACCTCTGTCACCTGTGTGGAGGCAAGCAGGCCAGGGGCGTCAGATTCCATGCAGGAGGCCCTGCCCATCCTCTGGTGCTCCCGAGATGGCCCCCAAAGGTGGGGGTGCCTCCCACACCGGCTCAGACGTGGTGGTGGTGACCGCTGCCCCTAGGGGGGCAGACGTCACCGGGCCCACAACAGACCTCCTCTCCCTGAGGATGGATGGGCCAGGCGACTGTCTAGCTCACGTACGAAGAAGTAGCAAATTTTCAAAGCTCTAAACAATGTTTTTATCCTTTCTTACATTTACATTCAGACATTCATCTTTAGGTTGCCATAGTTACATGTGAATAAATAAATGTGAAATGCCATTAGTAAGGGGCAAGCCGCTAAGAGGGGATTGGGCTAATGTGTCCTTTTACACTTTGTAGCCATGTTGAGTTACACAGACACAGTGGATACTATAATGTTTAAATTGGGGATTTTTTTTTTTTTTTGAGACAGGGTCTCAGGCTGGAATGTATTGGCATAATACCAGCTCACTGCAACCTCGACCTCCTGGGCTCAAGTGATCCTCCAGCCTCAGCCTCCCAAGTAGCTGAGACTACAGGCACATGACACCACCCCTGGCTAATTTTCTTTTATTTTTTGTAGACACAGAGTCTTGCCATGATGGCCAGGCTGTACTTGAACTCCTGGCCTCAAGTGATCCTCCCGCCTCGGCCTCTTAAAGTGCAGGGATTACAGGTATGAGCCACTGCGCCCAACCCGTGTTTAGATTTTCTGTACGTTACATGCTTTATAAAGAGTCACGTCGTTCTTGATTTTTCTCAAAATCATAATGAGACCACCACAGGAAGGAAATTGTTAGAGGTCATGACTTACTGGCAGGGAGGAGAGCATCTTACCTCTAATTTTGCTCCTGGTCACTTCAGAAGGAACTCCTTGTTTATGTTGAGGGCTTGATCAGGTTGCTGACTGGGTGGGGGTCGGGGGCACCAAGTCTGAATTCCTTCCAGTCAAGGGAAGGGACAGTGTGAAAGCCAGTTTGGAGGATGACCAAGCGGTCCTTGTAGATTGGGGCCTGCTGGTTGGCAAGCCCTCTGATTTGCTGGTACACAGAAAACACCAACCAAACATAGGAGAAGGCACGGCCATTGTGTGGTAAACTGAGGCAGTGTGGGGCGGCCAAGGGAGGCCAGTGAGTGGGTCTCCGTTTACGTAGCCATCTGCCTGACCCCCTGCCACCATGCCACTTGCTCTCTGAAAAAGCCAAGTGGCCTCTTGATGGAAATGGACAGAGCTCAAGGCATGGCCCTGAGTCCATGCCACTTGTGTCCATGCCTGCACTGGGCAGAGCAGGAAATCAAAGCTACCACGGTCTGTGAACTCCCCAGAAGCACCGTAGGCAGGATGTCAGGGGACCATTCTAGAGCTCTCCGGCTGTGGACAAGCAACTATCTTTGGGGAGATAAGCCGTCTCACGAACTCCCTCCTGGCTCCAATCGGAACTTGACGGACTCTTCTGGCAAAGGCAGGTGTCAGACGCTGCCGGGGCCTGGGGTACAAGGAGGGCCTGAGCCGGGCCAAGCCTGCTGGGGGGCATGGCTGAAGCAACCCCCCGCAGACCTCGTCCACGTGTGGGAGCCCATGTGTGGAAGCAGCAGAGCCGAGGCCCCTGCACGGTTGAGGAGAAAGATACCCTGCTGATATCAGGGCTGCTGACCTGTAGGCCCACTCTGGCAGGAGACTGACTTTGTAATTCCTTAGGCTTTCTGGAATGCTCTCTGAGGTGTGGCTGCTGGACTTTGCTAACCAGTTATTTTCCTGAGGAAGGACGGTCCAGATGATTGTCTAGGTCACATAGAAATGGAGGGCTTTGCTTGGTGGCTCAGTCTGTCATCCCAGCACTTTGGGAAGCCGAGGTGAGTGGATAGCCCGAGCCTGCGGGTTCGAGACCCGCCTGGGCAACTTGGCAAGACCTCCTCTCTACAATAAATCAAACATTAACCAGGCGTAGTAGCATGCACCTGTAGTTTCAGCTACTTGGAAGGCTGAGCGGAAGGATCGCCGGAGCCCAGCAGGTCGAGGCTGCGGTGGCCGGGAGAGGCCGCTGCACTCCAGTCTGGGCCACGGAGTGAGACTCCAACTCAAAAAAAAAAAAAGAAAAGAAATGGAGGGTTTTCTAGGGAATAAAGAAAACTTACTTTCTTTTTTCCTGCTCTATCTTCCCTTTCTTCTTACTCTCCACTAACAGAAGCATCCAGAACACCTCAACTATTAGGTAATTAAAGTACACTTTTCTAAAAGAGACCTGGTCACAGCTCTTGTCTCCCCAACCTCCCAGCAAGAATTCGTTTCTTTTCTTTTCTTTTCTTTTCCTTCTCTTCCTTTTCCTTTCTTTCATCAGAGTCTCGCTCTGTTGCCCAGGCTAGAGTGCATTGGCACGATCATAGCTCACAGAGGCCTCGACCTCCTGGGCTCAAGCATTCCTCCTGCCTCAGCCTCCCAAGTAACTGGGACTATAGGCATATGCCACCATGCCTGGTTAGTTTTTTTTGTTTTGGTTTTGGTAGAGACGCCTAGGCTGCTCTTGAACTCCTGGGCTCAAGTGATCCTCCTGCCTCAGCCTCCCAAAATACTGGGATGACAGGTATGGGCAGCCATACTTGACCCGCCTGCCTTCCTTTCTCCTTTCCTTCCCTCCCTCCCTCTCGTCCTTTCTTCTTTCCTTCTTTGTTTCTTGCCAGATAATTATAGATTTATATGCAGTTATAAGAAATAAGAGAGGCTGGGCACGGTGGCTCAAGTCTGTAATCCCAGCACTTTGGGAGGCCAAGGTGAGAGGATTGCCTGAGCCCAGGGGTTCGAGACTAGCCTGGGCAACTCGGTAAAACCTCGTCTCTACAATAAATCACAAAAATTATCTGGGCGTGGTGGCACGCGCCTGTAGTTCCAGCTACTTGGAAAGCTGAGGCAGAAGGATCACCCGAGCCCAGCAGGTTGAGGCTGTGGTGGCTGGGAGCGTGCCACTGCACTCCAGCCTGGGCGACGGAGTGAGACTCCAATTAAAAAAAAAAAAAAAGAAATAATAGAGAGATATCCTGTGTACCCTTTGTTCAGTTTTTCCCATTGGTAATGTCTTACAAAACCATAGTGCTATATCAAAATCAGAACACTGACATTGACAGTCCTCATACAGAACATTCCCCCAGCACAAGGATCCCTCAGACACCTTAATTTCAAGACTTTTACTTTCCAAAACTATGGGACAATACATTTTTGTTATATAAGCCTCCTTGTGCGACATGGCAGCCCGGGGAAACGCATACACCAGCTATTAGGATGGGGACAGAGGGTAGGTACCCAGGAATTCCTTGGCACATTCAGCAGTACGGTGCACTGGAGAGCGGCCATCTTTCAGCAGTAGGGTGCCTGGTTGCAGATCCTAGTTTCTGAGGAGACAACAGAGCAAGGTAGAGTTCCTGTTTTCCAAATTGTGCCTGTTGTCCCAGTGAGAGACCCTTTTAAGCTCCTTCTAAACAAACTCCTTCAGAAGGAAGAGAGAAAATTCGTAGCAGCATAGGTGGAAGGTGGAAGCAACCCATGTGTCCATCAATGGATGGATGGATAAACAAAATGTGGTCTATATCCACACAATGGAATATTAGCCATAAAAAAGGAAGGGAATGCTGACACATGCTACAACACGGATGAACCTTGAGGACGTTAGGTTAAGTGAAATAAGCCAGACACAGAGGGACAAATTCTGTAAGATTCCATTTATGTGAGGTCCTTAGAGAAGCCAGATTCTTAGAGACTGAAAATAGAAATCAAGTCGCCGGGGCTGGGGGGAGGGATAATGGGGTAGAAAGTTTCAGTTTGGAAAGATGAAAAAGTGTTGGGTCAGATAGTAGTTATGGCTACATAACATTGCAAATGTATTTAATGCCACTGAATTGTACATTTGCATTTAATGCCACTGAACTGTAAAGGATTTTCTTTAACTCATTAATTAAAGAGGGAACCATTAAGATGTGAAAACCAAGTGAAATGAGATTTAGACTTACAGAGATTTATTTTCTCTACCGGATAAAATGCTTTTGCATTACTAAAAACAATTCATTTGCACTGCATTGTATACGGGAAACAATGACTATCAGTTTTCTGCAAGTTTACTCTTGTTTCTACAAAAGTCTAAACTAGTTCAAAGACCATCAAAGGCGCACACACACACCCCTGTAGCCTCTGGTCATCCCAAACGGTCTTGGGGACAACCCCTGGCATTTCATTGAAAGGACACTAATGATCTCATTTGCCCACCTTTGACAATTTGTCCTGGCATATCTACTTTGCAATCCACAGGTGGGCCCATGGAGTGTTCCTTGATTTCTCATCCAACTCTGTGAGTCGGGAACAGACAGGAAGGAAATTGTCACTAAATCCCTGACCATACCTGTCTTAGTCAAGTCAAGCTGTCATAGCAAAATACCATAGCTCAAGGGGTTTAAGCCAGGGGTCCCCAACCCCCAGGCCATGGACCAGTATCGGTCCGTGGCCTGTTAGGAACTGGGACACATAGCAGGACGGGAGTGGCAGGCAAACAACGGAAGCTTCTCCCTACTGTGCTCATCACAGGCCGAGCTCCGCCTTCTGTCAGATCAGCGGTGGCACTACGTTCTCATAGGAGCATGAATCCTATTGTGCACTGCACACACAAGGTGGTCTGGGTTGTGTGCTCCTTGCAAGAATCGAATGCCTGATGATCTGAGGTGGAGCCGAGGCGGTGATACTGGCTCTGGGAAGCGGCTGCAAATACAGATTAACATCAGCAATGTGGTTTGACTGTACATTCCTCCCCTCACTCCCCACCGTCCGTGGAAAAATTGTCTTCCATAAAACCGGTCCCTATGCCGAAAAGGTTGGAGACTGCTGGTTTAAACAGCAGACATTTATTTCTCCCAATTCAGGGGGGCTGGGAGTCCAAGATCAAGGTCCCAGCAGACCCCTTGTCTGGTGAAGGACTGCTTCTTGGTTCACAGACGGCTGGCTGCCTTCTCACAGACAGATGCCGACCTCTTCTTAAAATTTAGGGCACTTGTAGCCGGGCTCGGTGGCTCAGCCTGTAATCCCGCGCTTTGGGAGGCTGAGGAGAGTGAATTGCCTGAGCCCGCGGGTTCGAGACCCACCTGGGCAACTTGGTGAGACCTCATCTCTACAATACAAAAAATTAGCCGGGCGTGGTAGCGCATGCCTTGTAATTCCGGTTACTCGGAAGGCTGAGAGGCGGAAGGATCGCTGGAGCCCAGCAGATCGAGGCTGCGGTGGCCGGGAGCGGTGATTGCACTCCAGTCTGGGCGACAGAGTGAGACTCCAACTCAAAAAAAAAAGAAAAAAAGGCACTTGTTCCATTCATCAGGGTGTCACGCTCATGACCTAATCACCTTCCAAAGGCCCCACCTCCAGATTAGGGGTTTAGGCTTCAAAATGTAAATATGTCGGGGTGGGGGGGAGGACACAAATACTCATTCCTTAGCAGTAGATAAACTTAAATGCCTCTGGGTCTGGTCCACCCTGTCTTTCCTGGGCTGAGGTGAAGTCATCTGGTCAGCTGACCCCTTTCCACATGACCCACGTCTACACCCCTGGGGACTTGCGTTACTCGGTGCTGCCAGAAGACAGACATTCTGCCACCGAGCTGAGATTTCTTACCTCTGCGTTTACCACTGTGTCCTATTTAATCGACTGAACACAGTCTCCGCTGGTCACCCACAGCTGAGAAGGGTAAGAAGGCCAGCCTTCACAACCTGATGGGAGAACAGACAGGAGGCAGACAACTGGCCAAGCCATTATCGGAGAAGTGCCAGGACTCTACATGGCCTTCTGATGTCCCGTCTTTTAAAGGCTTGCTGCTTTGCCTGGATTTGTCATTGCTAGAATCTCTTTAAGAGCACACTCTTAGCCGGGCCTGGTGGCACATTCCTGTAGTTCCAGCTACTCGGGAGGCTGAGGCTAGAGGATCACTTGAACCCTGGAGTTCAAGGACACAGTGCACTATGATGGTACCATTGCACTCCAGCCTGGGTGATAGAGTGTGACTTTGTCTCTAAAAAAATAATACTTTTTTTTAAGAGCACATTCTGGGCTGGGCTTGGTGGCTCAGCCTATAATCCCAGCTCTTTGGGAGACTGAAGCCAGAGGATTGCCTGAACCCGAGGGTTCGAGACCAGCTTGGGCAACTTGGTGAGACCTCGTCTGTACAATAAATCAAAAAGTAGCCGAGTGTGGTAGCATGTGCCTTTAGTTCCAGCTACTTGGAAGGCTGAGGCAGAAGGATCGCTGGAGCCCAACAGGTTGGCGCTGGGGTGGCCATGAATGTGCCACTGCACTCTAGCCTAGACAACAGAGTGAGACTCCAACTAAGAAAAAAAGAGCACATTCTGTGACTCGGCCCAACTACCTCTTGTGTACAAGGCATGACCGGTTGGGACAAGTCATTGCCACCCAGGCAGGGACTTCCAGCCTCTACTTGAATATTCTTATTCAAAGGTATATCTGTTAAACACAGGTGTGTATGCTTTTAGGAAAATCTGGGTTTAATTAGAATAGAGAAAACAGTGACGGGTCTGGGGTAGATTTTTATTTTATTTTTATTTTTGAGTTGGAGTCTCACTCTGTCACCCCAGCTGGAGTGCAGTGGCACCATCACGGCTACCTCAGCCTTGACCTCCTGGGCTCAGGCGATCCTTCCGCTTCAGCCTTCTGAGTAGCTGGAACTACAGGTGGGGTCGATGTTAATTGTGGATTCAAATAAAAAGGTATGTTGAAGTCCTAACCCCCAGTACCTTGGAACGGGACCTTGTTTGAAAACAGGATCCCAGCAGAGGTAATTAGTCAAGATGAGGCCATACTGGAGTGAGGTGGGCCCTTCATGCAATGTGACTGATGTCCCAGTAAGAACAGGAGAACACACCGAGGAAAGCGAGGGCAGACAGAGACTGGAACTTCCCAGCTACAAGCCGAGGCAGCCCAAGGCTTGCCAGCAAACCACGGGAAGCTGGGGGAAAGCACGGAAGCGGCCTCCTCTGCAGATTTCACAGGGAGCATGGCCGTTGGTTGCATGACCTTGATTTCAGACTTCCAGCCCCCAGAACTGTGAGAGAATCGATTTCTGTTATCTAAGCCACCCAGTGCCGGCGCTTGGGACGGTGGTCCTCAGAAATGCACACAGAAAGCAACCAATAATGTCCCATGTCTGGTAAGTAATAAGTTATGCTCTGTGGTGGAGACAGAATTGAAATAAAAATATCCATCTGAGGGAGCTCTCGAGCCTTCACTTCCCCAGTCCTAATTTGACTGTAACCTAGATGGTGGGCAAATAATACGAGCTGTTTTCAGGACATGGCTTTCTCAACCTCCTTTCAAAGCGATTTTGATTATTTTTAGTTTCTGTTCCATTGGAATTTGGGTTCGGAGCACAGATGCCTTTATGGCGCTGGACGCCTTTGACCTGAGGTGGGTTTGAGCTCAAAATGCAGGATTTCGAGCGAGACAAACACTGAATGACCCATTAACCAGGGCAGACCGTTCTTCTAGTCGGGCCGGGTGCTGGGGACAGTGTGACAAGAACTTGAATGAAGAGGACTCACCCGCCCCTTCTACAAAGCTTAGCAATGATAAGGAATACTTATTTTGGTATGTTTTTCGGGGGCAGGAAACAGCAAAGTTTGCTCTCTTTTGGAAATCGCTGTTTGGACTGACAACATAAAAATTCCATCAGCCTGGACAGGTGCTGTGGCTCATGTCTGTAATCCCAGCACTTTGGGAGGCTGAGGTAGGAGGATCGCTTGAGCCCAGGAGTTTAAGACCAGCCTAGGGAACATAGTGAGACCTCATCTGTACAAAAATCTTTAAAAAAAATTATCCAGGCAGGTGGGTTGCACCTGTAGTCCCAGCTACTTGGGAGGCTGAGGTGGAAGGATCAGTTGAGCCCAGGAGTTTGAGGCTGCGATGAGCCATGATCGTGTCACTGCATTCCAGCCTGGGGGACAGAGTGAGACCCCGAAGCAAAAAGAAATTCCTTAACCTGTCCCCTACTTTCCGCCAAGCCTCTGAGGTGTTTGATTTTCATAGACACACTTCTTCAAACGCTGGTGGCTCTCAGCAGCGTTCTGGACCAGCATGTTGCCAACACCTGAGCACTTCTTAGAGATACAGATTCTCAGGCCTACCCCAGACCTACTGATTCAGAAACTCTGTGGGTGGGGTGCAGCAGTCTGAGTTTTAAGAAGCCATCGAGGTGACCCTGATGCCCACAAATGTGTTTCGTGTATTTACGCACCACTGTCCAAACAAGGAGCCCGCGGATTTGAAAACCAAAGCCTAAGTCTCCCGCCGTCTGCGGCCAGGCACTGTCTTCCTTCCTCCCTGCCTCCTTTCCCTCTGCTTCTCCACTGTGACCTGTCCTGGCTTCTTCCTCCTTTGTCCCCCTGCTTGTGTGTGTGCACGAGGTCTGACAATTCAGTTCACGAACCATCCTTGAAAATACGCTCCACTCCTCATTGCTGAATATCACCAAGGTCACCTTCAAAGGTCTCCCTTTGGGAAGCTAGCCACCGATGCCAGCGCCTCATCCACCCATCAAAGAAGATCTGGAGCGCTTTCTGGAAAGCGGTGGTCATTTGTTGAGGTCTGCCCATTAAGTTCATGAACTTGCCACCATGCCCTTATGTTGGCAGCGCCGTTCAAATAACTGCATTGGAACACCCTCCCTACTCACCTGATCTGGCCCCCGATGACTTTTTTCTTTACCTGAAGACAAAGGAAATATGGGAAAGAAGACGTTTGATGACATTCAGGACATCAAGGGTCGTACGATGACGACTCTGATGGCCATTCCAGAGAAAGAGTTCACAATTGCTTTGATGGGTGAATCAGGCACTGGCATTGGTGCATAGCTTCCCAAGGGGAGTACTTCGAAAGTGACCATAGCGATACTCAGCAATGTTTGTGGCAAGTTTTCTAGGATGAGTTCGCGAACTTAATTGTCGGATCTCGTACGCACTCGTTCATTCATTCATTCGTTCATTCATTCATTCTGCAGACACCCAGAAAAGGATATCCTGTAGTGAGTTTGGTGGATGGAGTTAGATGGGAAACGGCATCTTTTAGTGACGCCTCTACCCGCTGTCAGTTCCACCCCCGGCCCCTGCTGTCCACATCTGACTGGGCTTGCCTGTTTAGTTCTGTACAACTGGAATGTTGTGGCAATGACCCTGTGCTGGCTGACCCCTGTCCCTTTTCTTTTTCTTTTCTTTTCTTCAGTTGGAGTCTCACTTCGCCGCCCAGGCTGGAGTGCAGTGGCATGCTCACGGCCACCCCAGCATCGACCTGCTTGGCTCTGGCGATCCTTCTGCCTCAGCCTTCCAAGTAGCCAGAACTATGGGTGTGTGCTACCACTCCCAGTGAATTTTTATTTATTTATTTATTGTAGAGACGAGGTCTCGCCAAGATGCCTGGGCTGGTCTCGAACCCGCGGGCTCAGGCAATCTACTTGTCTTGGCCTCCCAAAATGCTGGGATGACAGACTAAGCCACTGAGCCTGGCCCTTGTCCCTTTTCACCTGGTTGCAGCCACTTATAGAAGCAGGACCAGAGAGGGACCTTCAATTAGGGGGAAAAAAACAGGATATGAGAATAGTAGATGTGGGGGAGAAAACACTACCCCTAAGGCAAACTCTTCAAGGAAGACAGACTTGGGTGAAGACCCCTGAGGTCTGGGATGAAGAACTCATTGACAGAGTGAGGTGTGTGGCCACTGGACGGGACAGGAGTTTGTTGAGATGCTGCAGGCCACAGTGGGCACGCAGAAGACCACCTGCTGGGTGCTGGCAAAACGCTCCAGGAGGCTGCCTGCTGGGGTGGCAGTGAAGCTTCTGGAGGGTTTGGGTCCCTGGGTCTCCCACTGGACCCACTGGGCGCTGTGCTGCAGGAGTAAGTAGAAAAACACAGGTGCCAGGAAGAAAGCCCCTGCCACCTGCGGTGTCCCTCTGGGGTCTGCTACTGACAAAACTTGACGTGGTGACAGGGGGCAAAGGAGACGTGTTTACAGGGTCCAGCTCCAGGCTCACATAGCAGGGCAGGGAGGGTGGATCTGGAGCTCAGAGGCCCCGAGTCCATAAACGCCGCATTCATGTCAGGACCGCGCTCTGTGGGCACGCTCAGATCTTCCTGCCTGGTCCTATCTGTTCACCCAAGTTCTATGCCAGTCTGGAAGCCACCACCACTTTCTCTAATGATCCTCTAGTTCTCAGCCACAGGCTTGGACCTGAGGTTCACAGGATTTTGCTTATCCCACTATTACCATCTGTGTATGTAAGACCCTTTCCTTCTCTTAATTTTTTTTGGGGGGGTGGTTTGAGGTCTCACTCTGTCACCTAGACTGGAGTGCAGTGGCACGATCACATCTCCCCAAAGTCTTGACTTCCTAGTGTCAGGCGATCCTCCCACCTCAGACTCCCAAATAGCTGGAACTACAGATGCACACCACCAAGCCCAGCTAACTTTTTGTATTTTTTGTAGAGACAGAGTCTTGCTATGTTGCCCAGGTTGGTCTCGAACTCCTGAGCTCCAGCAATCTTCCCCCTCGAACTCCTAAAGTGCTGGGATTATAGGCATGAGCCACCATGCCCTGCTCTTGTTTAAATTTTTCCTAATTTCCAAACCCTGCTCCCATTTTCACTCTATCTTATCTCCTGGGAAGTGTTGAGTGTATGCTCTCGGACATGTACAGAATTTTGAAAAATACATAGAATTGTTTTGTGTCTACTTTTTAAAAACTTTCTGTAGAGACGAGGTCTTGCTATGTTGCCCAGGCTGGTCTCAAACTCCTAGGTTCAAGAGATCCTCCCACCTCGGCCTCCCAAAGTGTTGGGGTTACAGGCATGTGCCACCACGCCCAGCTGTGTATGTAATCTATAAACACTACACACACACACACACACACGTGGATCTCATTCTGCCTGTCTTTTTCCTCCTGCGGTATGTTTTAAGATCCGTCCATGTGGCTATGTGTGCCTCTTGCTCCTTGCAACTGTCGCCTAGCCCATCCCATGAAGCCCTGATGATGGTTTATGTTCTCTTTCCTCCCCGTCACCTTGAACTAGGCTGGCTCTCAGAGCTGGGTTCCACAGCCTGCCAGGATGAACACCCTGCACCCATTTTCCTCCAGACCTGAGAGTAAATTTCCCGGCGTTCCGCCCAGGGTGGAGACTGTGGAGTCACGGGCATACGCGTACACATCTCCCTGAGATCTGCTAAGCGGTTCCCCTGAAGTCCCTACAGTCTGCACTCCCATCTGTAGTGTGTAATAATATCCATTCCCCTGCGTCCTTGTCAACAATTGCGATCATCTGACTTTCTAATTTTTCCTCTGCCGTGGGTGTGAATTGGTATCTCATTGTTTTAAATAATTTGCGTTTCTCTGGCTAATAATGAGGCTGAGAATCTCTTCGTATTTTCCCTTTCATACCCTTGACCCATTTTTCTACTGGGTTGCAGACATCCTCCTTAGATTCTAGATAACGTGTTTGTATATCCTAGATGAGGTGTTGATAAACGTTTTGTGTAAAGGGCCCAGGTAGAACAAATGTAAGGCTTTGCAGATCAGATGTTCTCCGCAGGACCAAATCAGCATTGCCATCACAGCATGAAAGCAGCCAGAGACAACACGCGTGAGTGAGTGGGGCTATGTCCCCACAGAACTATTGTTTTCTTACAAAAGTGGATGGCAGGGCCAGACTTGGCCTGTGGGCCATGGTTTACGGGTCTCTGCTCAGGCTGGGATGCCTTGCTGGATTTCTACATGATGGTTCCCTTCTCTGGCTGTGGTGTCCTTTGTTGACCAGAACAATTTAATTTTGATGGGTTCAAATTCACCTACTTTTTTTGGCCTCCTAAATGATGCCTTTAGAATCTATGGAAGAAGCTCTACCCGGCCTCAAGATGACTAATTTACTTGACATCTTTTCTCCTGTTGGTTTTATCTTTTACCGTCACATTTAGACTTTGGGTTATTCAAAATTGACCTTTGTATACAGTGTTTATTATTCTCCATCTAATAAACCAATTTTCTCAGCCCCACCCAGTAAGTAATGTGTCCCTTCCCCGCAAGTTTGTGGTGTTGCCTGTCATATATCAATGGATCTGTTTTTGAGCTCTTTATTCTATTCCACTGGTTTATTTAGTGGTTCTTCTGCCAGCAGCACATGGTTTTTTTGTTTGATTTTTGAATCAGGGTCTCACTCTGTGACCCAGGATGGAGTGCAGTGGCACGATTATGGCTCACCACAGCCTCAACCTCCTGAGCTCAGGCCATCCTCCCACTTCAGCCTCCTGAGTAGCTAGCACTACAGGTGCGTGCCACCACATCTGGCTAATTTAAAAAATTTTTTGTACAGACAAGGTCTCACTATATTGCCTAGACAAGTCTTGAACTTCTGGCCTCGAGTGATCCTCCTGCCTCAGACTACCAAAGTGCTGGGATTACAGGTGTGAGCCGCCGTGCCTGGCCAACACTGTTTTTGTCACTATGGTTCTGTAGTGTGTCTTCCTGTCTCGTGGTGTGAATCTCTTTGTATCTCCTTCAAAGACCCACAAATTCACATTGATTTCTGATGCAGACGTCTCCAAACCTTTTCTGCTGCTGTTGGGCACTGAGTCATTTACAGGAAGAAGGAACTAGAAGTCAGGCGAACTAGAAGTGTCCTGTTCGCCAGCAAATGTTGTTCACTTTCCACTTTGTGAACACCTGACGAAATAGGACTCTTGACTTCAAGAGCCAAAAAACCCAACTCAAACTACCCTAATACAATAATACATACAAATGATTTCATGCAGCTGGAAAGTCCAATGAATGCACTGTTTGATCTAAGGGTTCTAACAATATCATCAAGGCGCTCTCTCTCCTCTCTCTACCACCTCTCACCCTTGCTTTTCTCGCCTTCATTCTCAGGTATTCTCCCTCCCTCAAGCAGCCTAGATGATAAGACTACCAGGCTTACTGTGTCCTTGGTTCTCTTGCTATCGGAAGAGGAGACCCTTTTCTCACCACACACTCATAACCATGCCTCCCAAGTGGACTCGATGGCCTGACTGTGTCCTGTGCCCGTGCCTGCATCCGTCACGGTGGCAGAGAAGTTGGACATGTGAATGACAGCCTTGCCAGTCAGCGGAGGGTCGTTCCCAAAGAAAAAGGTGCTGGGCAGACCAAGCACTCACCAGTGTCCATCTCATCAGCCCATAGCCCTGAGGGCTGTTACAGGGGCGGACACTGAGGCTCAGAGAGTTTAGGTTACTAAGAAAAGCCACCCTGTAAGAGGCCAAGCCAGAATCAGCAGCCAAGTTTTTTTTTTTTTTTTTTGGAGTTGGAGTCTCACTCTGTCACCCAGGCTGGAGTGCAGTGGCCGCTCCCGGCCACCGCAGCCTCGACCTGCTGGGCTCCGGCGATCCTTCCACTCAGCCTTCCGAGTAGCCGGAACTACAGGCGCGCGCTACCACGCCCGGCTGATTTTTTATTTATTGTGGAGATGAGGTCTCGCCAAGTTGCCCAGGCGGGTCTCGAACCTGCGGGCTCAGGCAATCCAGCCAAGTCTATTTTAAAGCCAGTGCTCAGCTGGGTGTGGTGACTCACGTACGTAGTCCCAACACTTTGAGAGGCCAAGGTGGGAGGATTGCTTGAGGCCAGGAGTTCAAGACCAGTCTGGAAAGCATAGTGAGAACTTGTCTCTACAAAAAAAAAAAAAAAAAAGAAGCCAGCGCTCTTTCCACTACACCACACTATCATTCAATTATACTACTGACACTTTCAAACCCACCATCGCACACACTAAGCTCATTATTTTTCCTAAATCATGTCCAAAGTTCAAAGCCTCCAAAACTTATTACTGTTTCCTTGGTCTCCCAAGTGTGAAAATTTGGTGTCGTCTTCCATGGACTCTCGGCCTCTTCTTCATCCTTGCTGCAGGTCCTTTGTCAACCTCTTTCTTTTTCTGCTCCTTCTCATCTCCAGTCTTCACACCTGCTTATGGGCTCATCACCTGACATCAGGGCCATGACAACCATCTGTTCCCCACTTCAGTCTGTCCTGGGGTGTCCAACCTTTCGACTTCCCTTGGCCGCATCGAATAACGATGAATTGTCATGGAATCAACTGTGCTGCCCATTGAAAGTGGACTGGATAAAAAAATGTGGTACATATACACAATGGAACATCACACAGCCATAAAGAAGGACAAAATGATGGACTCTGCAGCTACTTGGATGGATTTAGAATCTATTATACTCAGTGATGTACCACAGAAACAAAGAACTGAGTATCATATGTTCTTACTCATAAGTGGACCCTGAACATTTACCATAATACTATAAGAAAGGGATTGGCAGTAGCAAGAAACTGCCAGGGAGGCGAGGGGGGCAAACAACCTCAACAAAGTTACCTGATCTTGAACCAGGCAAAGTGGGGACCAAAGGGAGACCTAAACTTTACCTGTACAATGACCACTTGTATATCTAGTCCTGAATTGTACCCCACATCTTTAAAATGAAAAATTCAAATTAAAAAATTTTGAAAAGGAGTTGTCTGGGGCCACACATAAATTATATAATATGGTTAGTATACATAATAAGGCCATCTTTTATTTTGTATTATAAAGTTTAGAAAAAGGGTGAACAATATAAAACTAGTGGGAAATTTGACCTTGGTTTTGTAAAACTGATCTATCAATGTCAGGTTCGATGGAAGCGGTTGCAATTCTTAGTACGTTCTCAAGGTTGCTCATCAGAAATGTTTGTTTGAATTTTGCTCCTTGTGTGCTTTGTAATTGAAAACAGCTGATCACAAATGTATGTGCTGCCCAAAAGTGATGTCATGAATGATGCATGATTATGAACTTTAAAAATGGAATTATGCATGGGGTCCCAAAGGAATAGACACTAAAAAACACATGATGGTAAAAGATTTTGTGGAGCTGCATGACTACCTGTCCTGGGTGGTATGAGGCCCACGGAACACAGGTTGGACATGCCCGGTCTATCCTATACACAGCCATACATTGAACTCCCTGCAGTACAAGTTTTTTTTTTTAAATTGATTTCTTTTTGCTTAAAAGCATGCATCAATCTGAATTACCACAACAAGGCAGCATCACAGAGCATTCCAAAACTCAGGGACTGAACACAAGCAAGATTTAGTAGTCCTGATGCATCCAGGTGTCTGCTGTGGTTCAGCTGACCTGGGCTGGGCTGTGACTCTGTGGCAGGTGACCAGCCGGGGAAGCTGTGTTTCATGCAGATCTGCGGAGCAACGTCCTTGCTCTCACGGGCTCTGCGAGGACATACTCTTCCTACAGTGCGAAAGGGTACACGAGGACAAGGCCTATGGTTGGAGCTGACACGCAGACACAGGTCAAGCTCAAGGTCAAGGGACAAGGAAGTGTACGCTCCCCACGCCAAGCCCGTGACAAGGGTGTGCATGCAGGGACGAGGGAAGCGTCGGAGTCAACAAATCAATCTACCATACAGAATCAAGTCTAAACTCTGCTGCCTGGATTTCAGAATCTTCCGTTGTCTGGTCTCACCCCATCCATCCAATCCAAACCCCTCACTTTGGGTCTCCAAGTTATTCAGGGGACTTGGTCCGGGGACCTTGGGAATCCTACAGAAGGGGACAAGATCGGACAACCCCAGACCGCAAACTACATTCCAACTGCTGCCCAGCTTAGCCTGCCCCTGCTTTCCCACCATAAGAGGAAGAAGGAGGAATTTTCTGGGCCCAGTTGTTATTGGTAATTTTTACAAAACAAACAAATGTCAAACAGTTTCTCCTCTAGGAAATCAACTGAGCCAGGGATCTTCTTTGCAATTTTATTTATTTATTTATTTTTGGCTCTTTGGAGAAAAATATCTCTAGGAACGATTTTCTCTATCAACAATGGCAACAGTTTATTTTTGTTGGCTTGACTTGGATCCTCTCCACTTCCTTTTTTTGGATTGAGAGGTTGGCTACAGAAATGAGGAAGAACTACTTTTTTATTCTTTTTTGTGTGTGGCTTCTCTGGCTGGAAAATAAAAGCTCTGCATTCTTTCTGTATTCAGTGCACTTCAAAGTTATAAAAATTTGGATAAAGTACATCAGGGTTATGGGTGTTCTAGATTTTGGTCTTTTTATAACTTTCTCATATTTCACATTTGTTTGACCTCAGGTTAAAGGAACGCTTTTGAAAAGTATAATGATTTGATCCTAGCAATGGATGTAGCAAAAATACTGGGGTCAATATGTTAAATTAAAAGGCTTTTTAAAAAGAAGGGGAAGGAGAAAAAGAAGAAGCAAAAACTAGATTTTGCAAACTTTAAGACTGAATGCCAGTAGGAGAATTTCCCAGGTGTATCCTTATAAAGAATTTGTGATATGAAAATATGTTTCAAAGTTTAGCAGAGTAAAAAAGTTTGAATTAGAGGAAACCAACTCCATAATACTCCAAACTTATTTTCCCAGCTTACATAGGTACTTTCTCTGGGTTTGTTTTTTAGTATTTTTACACTTTGTTTCTTTTCTTTCCCACGAGAATCTGAACACCTTCATGTGTGTTGAGGGTTTATGGTATTATTCCTTAAAACATATGTTTCAGTGATTTACTGAGGGGTGAAAAATAAGTTTCAAAGCAGTAAGTATATGTGATGTTATTTTTGTTAAGAGATATATGTGTGTCTATCTATCTAGAGAAATATACATACACATGCATAAAAATACGTAAGACATATATGTATAAGGAAGACATAATATTAAGTTACCTTCAGGTATTGTCTTAGTCATTTTCTATTCGCTACTTCAGACTGTGAAAAATTGGGTAATTTTTTTTTTATTTTTATTGGAGTCTTACTCCATAGCCCAGACTGGAGTGCAGTGGCATGCTCCCAGCCACCACAGCCTTGACCTACTGGACTCTGGCGATCCTTTCACCTCAGCCTTCCAAGTAGCCAGAACTTCAGGCACGTGCTACCACACCCGGCTAATTTTTTGATTTATTGTAGAGATGAGGTCTCACCAAGTTGCCCAGGCGGGTCTCGAACCCGCGGACTCAGGCAATCCACTCACCTCAGTGACCCAAAGTGCTGGGATTACAGGCTGAGCCACCAAGCCCGGCTCAAACTGGGTAATTTATAAAGAAGAGAAATGTATTTCTTACAGTTCTAGAGGCTGGGAAGTCCAAGAGCATGGCTCAGCATCTGGTGAGGGACTTCGTATTGCATCTTAATATGGCAGGGCAAGCAAGCACATGAGAACAGAGAAGGGAAAAGGCTGAACTTCCCCCTTCTCTCACTAACCCACTCCCACAATATCAGCATTAATCCATTCATGATGGCAGAGCTCTCACAACATAATCACCTCTTAAATGTCCCACCTCTTAATACCATCACAATGGCAATTAAATTTCAACCTGAGTTTTGGAGGGACATTCAAACCATACCAGATATTAGCTTCCTCATGCCCTTGTTTATTTAATTTGCATGTTTTAATTTGTCTGCAATCAACATAGATTATTACTTACATAATACTAAATGGAATTTTTTAAAAGAGAGAAATAGATGTCTAATCATTTGGCCTTTTCACCTGAGAAGTTTTAAAATTTCTCTGATTCTAAGGAAGCTAATAACAAAATCTCCATTTGGGCCTTTGTTTGAATGTTGGACATCATATGACTAGTGATATTGTTTCCCTAAGTGGAAAGAAGGAAGAGATGAGAAAGAGTGATTTTGGGACTGGGCTCTGTGGCTCAGCCTGTAAACCCAGCACTTTGGGAGGCCGAGGCGAGTGGATTTTGCCTGAGCCTGTGGGTTCGAGACCAGCCCGGGCAACTTAGCGAAACCTTGTCTCTACAATAAAATACAAAATAGCTGGGCGTGGTAGCTCATGTCTGTAGTTCCGGCTACTTGGAAGGCTGAGGTGGAAGGATCACCGGAGCGCAGCAGGTTGAGGCTGCAGTGGCCGGGAGCGTGTGTGCCACTGCACTCCAGCCTGGGTGAAGGAGTGCGACTCCAAGTCAAAAAAAAAAAGAATGATTTTGGGTGCCAGTGACTGCCTTCTTCCTCATCCTCAGGCTGGTACTGATGAGCTCCAGAGTGGCAGGAGCGGTATCTGACTAGATGCACCTAGAGTTATCTGGCTATGGGGCTTGTGTATCAGATTTTATCTGCAACTTACATATGGAAGTAGTCCAAAGACCTTCAAGGGTCAAAGAGATTCTGCTAAGAGAGATATTAACTTATGCCTAGAAATTTTTTCTTGTGAGATACTTTGAAAAATAATAACATTTATTATGATATTATGGATAAGATAGAATATGAGCAATATGCATAAGCTTAGAATTTGGCATGTGGCATTTTTCTTTCTTTCTTTTCTTCTTCTTTTTTTTGAGTTGGAGTCTCACTCTGTCACCCAGGCTGGAGTGCAGTGCATGTCCACAGCCACCTCAGCCTCTACCTGCTGGACTCAAGTGATCCTTCTGTCTCAGCCTTCCAAGTAACTGGAACTACAGGCATGCGCAACCACACCCAGTTAATTTTTTCTATTTATTGTAGAGACGAGTTCTCTCCAAGTTGTCCAGGTTGGTCTCCAGCCTCTGGGCTCAGGTAATCCTCTTGCCTAGGCCTCCCAAAGTGCTGGGATTACAGGCTTGAGTCACCACACCCAGCCTTTTTTTTTTTTTTTTTTTATAACAAGGTGTCACTATGTTGCTCGGGCTAGACTCGAACTCCTGGACTCAAGTGATGCTCCCACCTCTGCTTCGCAAGTCGCTGAAACTACAGGCTTGCACCACCATGCCCATGCCAGGCTGGCACTTTATTTCTTATAAGTCAAAAGGAATTCATCTCTGTTTGGTTTTCCCAATGTCATCTACTAAAGTTCAGATATCTGAGGACATTTCACTGCAACAATTATGACAGTGTATGGCCAAGGCAATCCCACAGACATTTTTGAGAACCTATCATGTGTTAGCCACTGCACCTGTTGCTATGAATACAGAGATGATAAGAAATGGACTTTGGCTGGGTGTGGTGGCTCACATCTGTAATCCATCACTTTGGGAGGCTGAGATGGGAAGATCACTTGAGGCCAGGAGTTAGAGACCAGCCTAGGCAACATAGTGAGACCTTGTGTCTACAAAAAATTTTTTTTAAATCTAGCCACGTGGTGGCGTGTGCCTGTAGTCCCATGGACTCTGGAGGCTAGAGGTGGAAGGATCACTAGAGCCCAGGAGTTCAAGTCTGTGGTGACCTGTGAGCATGCTTCTTCACTCCAGCCTGGACAAGAGGGTGCAGCTCAAACTCAAATTCAAAAAATAAAAATTTAAAAAAAAGAAAGAAATGAACTTTGCCTTCAGAGAGTTCACCTTATTGCGGCAAGTTTAAGATTTGCTTTCTTCTTTTATTTCATGGATGTCTTTTTTTCTTTTTTTGAGTCATGGTCTCACTCTGTAGCCCAGGCTGGAGTGCAGTGGCACCATCACAGCTCACCACAGCCTCGACCTCCTGGGCTCAGGAGATCCTATTCCCTCAGTCTCCGGAGTAGCTGGGAGATTTTTTGACTTCTTTGTAGAAACGATGTCTCCCTATGTTGCCTGGGCTGATCTCTAACCCCTGGGCTCAAGTAATCCTCCTGCCTTGGCCTCCCAGAGTGATGGGATTACAGGTGTAAACCACTGCGCCTGGTCTATTTCAGCAATTTTTAGAACAACAAACAAAAACAAGGAAGGGTGCACTAGACACCCTCAGTCATATATGAGCGCTCTCATGAGGCCCCCTGTGGGAGGGACCATTTTGCAATCCTGGATCAAGGTAGTCTACGGCACTGTGGGCTGCGGTGCAAAGTTTTAGCAAACAGGGATTAGGCAACAGCTCAGAGCAATTAGATCACATAAAGCCCCAAATGTCTGCTTTATCAGGATGAAACCAAGTTTGGCTCCTGTGGCTAAAAGGGGGAAAAAAAAAAGAGAAATGCACATATTACTTACAAGCAAGCCTGGGGGCATGCCATCTATTATCAGCAATACACAGATTCGATTCTTTTCTAAATGAGATTGTCAGGGCCCAGGGGGTTTGTCACCGTCCTGATAATCCTCAAATCATCTGCCTGCCCTACCACAGAAATAGGAGATTGTTGGTAATGAGGCTGGTTAACAATCTTCTTGTCTGGTGCATTAAAGATAATTCTACACAACCCGAGGGTCTTAGCCACACAGTCGTCCTTATTACAGCTTAACATTCCATGTCTTTCCAAGCATCACCTCTGCAGACTCTGCCAGCGCTCAGTCAGCTGGGCAGGGTGTGGGGCCCCGACTCTCTATCCAGCGAAACACAGGCTAGACTGGGGGAGTGTTGAATCCAGTGTGGGAGATGGAACCCACACAAAACTCAGCGGCCACAATGATGCAAATCTGCATATGGTGTCATGCTATCCACATACAAAGATGGTGCCCGGGGATCTCTGGGTCAGGGCGAGTTGGTGATTCACAGCTTCAGGGAGAAGAGGTTGCATTTTCTCTTCTCTTCTTTATTGTTGATAGTGCTCACAACTTTGCATTTTGAATAAGTAGCCATGGCTCAACATTTTAAAAATTACAACAAGGGCTAAAGGGGAAATCTTCCCACCCTTTATCTTCTCTTGCTCGATTCTTACCTCCCCAGACATCTCACCCTTGTCATCAGCACCATTTAATCCTTTCAGAGTTAAAAAAAAATTGAATACAAGAAAATATGAATGAGTCTTGAGGACAATATGCTAAGTAACATCAATCAGCTACTAAAGAACAAATAGGCCAGGCGTGAGCCACCACTTTGGGAGGCCATGGTGGGAGGACTGCTTGAGCCCAGGAGTTCAAGCTGTGATCGTGCCACTGCACTCCAGTGCGGGTGACAGAGTGAGATTTCGACTCAACAAAACAAGACAAAAAAGAACAAAATTTTCCACTTACGTGAGGTTCTGAGAGTAGTCAAATTCACAGAGACAGAGAGTAGGATGGTGGTGGGCAGGGGTTTCGGGGACTTAATGTTTCGTGGGGACAAAGTTTCAGTTTGAGGTGATGAAAACGTTCTAGACAGGGATGGAGGTGATAGTGGCCCAACAATGTGAATGTACTCAATGCCACTGAGCTGTACGCTTGAAAGGTTAAAATGGTCAATTTTGTTATGCATATTTATCACCATAAAACAGGAAAATATGCAGCCAAGTGCAGTGGCTCACGCTTGTAATCCCAGCACTTTGGGAGGCTGAGGCAGGAGGATCGCTTTGACACTAGCCTGGGCAACATAGCGAGACCTCATCTCCACAAAAAATGAAAAATTAGGTGAGTGTGGTGGTACACACCTGTAGTCCCAGTTACTAAGCAGGCTGAGGCAGAAGGATCGCCTAAGCCCAGGAGTTCAAAGCTGTGGTGAGCCGTGATCATGCCACTACACTCCAGCCTGGGCGACAGTGATACTCAAAAAAAAAAAAAAAGAAAGAAAAAGAAACTCTCCTTCCTTCTTTTATACAGAAGATGGAATATGATTGTTCTGTGCCTTGTCTTTTTTTACCTAACGTTATATCTTGGCCATCTTTCTTTCTTCTTCTTTTTTTTTTGTTTTTTGAGTTGGAATCTCACTCCTTCACCCAGGCTGGAGTGCAGTGGCATGCACGCTCCTGGCCACCGCAGCCTCAACCTGCTGGGCTCCGACGATCCTTCCGCCTCAGCCTTCCAAGTAGCTGGAACTACAGATGCGTGCTACCACGCCCAGCTTTTTAATTTTATTTTATTGTAGAGACGAGGTCTCGCCAAGTTGCCCGGGCGGGTCTTGAACCCGCGGGCTCAGGCAATCCATTCTCCTTGGCCTCCCAAAGTGCTGGGATTACAGGCTGAGCCACCGAACCCAGCCTTCTTCTTTTTAGAGACGGGGTCTTGCTCCGTCACCCAGGCTGCAGTGCGGTGGCACAATCAGAGCTCACTGCCATCTTGAATTTTGGGGCCCAACCAATCTTCCTGCCTCAGCCTCCCAGGTAGCTGGGAATACAGGTGTGCACTACCACGCCTGGCTAACCTCTTTCTATACTAGTGCATGAAAAGAATCTTTGTATTTATTTTTTGAGCTGGAGTCCATTCAGTCGCTGAGGCTGGAGTGCAGTGGCACGATCATGTCTCACCACAGCCTCGAACTCCTGGGCTCAGGCCATCCTTCTACCTCAGCCTTCCAAGTGGCTGTAACTTCAGGTGTTCGCCACCATGCCCAGCTAACTTTTTCATCTATTGTAGAGATGAGGTCTCACCAAGTTTCCCAGGCTGGCCTCAAATCCCTGAGCTCAGACAATCCTCTCACCTTTGCCTCCCACAGTGCTGGGATTACAGGTGAGAGCCACTGCACCTGGCAAGAGTATTTATTCTTTTTATGATTGTCTACTTTTCTGTTGTATCATGTGCCATACTTTTACAAATTAACCCCCTGTTGAAGGGCATTTCTATTTTTTCAATATTTTGTAATAACAAAAATAATGCAGAGAAGTACTTTGCATGTAACTTTTCCTCCATGCGATGATTACTTACTTTTCTTTCTTTTTTTTGAGTTGGAGTCTCACTCTGTTGCCCAGGCTGGAGTGCAGTGGCATGCTCACGGCCACCACAGCCTTAACCTGCTGGGCTCAGGTGATCCTTCCTCCTCAGCCTTCCAAGTAGTTGGAACTACAGGCACGTACCACCATGCTAATTTTTTTTTTTTGACTTATTGTAGAGATAAGGTCTCGCCAAGTTTCTCAGGCTAGTCTTGAACCCGTGAGCTCAGGTAATCCTCTCACCTTAGCCTCCCAAAGTGGTGGGATTATAGGTGTGAGCCACCATGCCCAGTCAATTACTTATTTTTCAAAGGACTGCCTGGGAGTGGCCAAGACAGGAACTTCTGTAAAACCCAGGATTTTTTTTTTTTAATAGAAAGTGTCTCACTCAGTCACCCAAGCTGGAGTGCAGTGTCACGCTCACAGCTCACTGCAGCCTTGAACTCCTGAGCTTAAGCAATCCTTCTGTCTTAGTTTACCAAGTAGCTGGGACTACAGGCATGTGCCACCATGCTGAGAGAATTTTTTAATATTTTGTAGAGACAGGGTCTTGCTATGTTGCCCAGGCTGGTCTCGAACTCCTGGGCCAAGCAATCCTCCCACCTTGACCTCCCAAAGTGCTGGGTTTATAGGCATGAGCCACCAAGCTCGGCCTATTTCCTTTACAAAGAATGCCTGGTAATGCCAACACAGGGGTCTCTCTGCTGACTCCATAAGGTAAAAATTAAGAATCTTAATAGATTCCTATAATGGGCCAATGTCTTCCCTTATTTCCCCTATATTCAAATTGCAGGGCGTTAGCCAAGGACTTATTCCTAAAGCTGGATTGAACCCCCATATCCCCCCAAGACATATATGCCTCCTTAATTGCCTCCTGTCATTCTGCCACTCATGACTAACAACCTGTGACTGCTTGCTTTTTTTCAAAGTCTCATCATTTAAAACTGCATTTGGATTGCTATCTTTGGTTTCTTCTGAGAGGTAGGCCAAAGTGTTGCTTTATAATTTCTTGCATTTTCATGAGTCAATTTTGCAGTCACTCATTCAACACCTGCTGTGTCTCCAGCATATTTTTAGGCATTGAAAATACAGCAGCAGCCAGGCGCGGTGGCTCAAGCCTGTTATTCCAACACTTTGGGAGGCCAAGGTGAGAGGATTGCCTGAGCACTGAGCCCAGGGGTTTGCAACCAGCCTGAGCAACTTGGTGGGACCTCGTCTCTACAATATATCAAAAAATTAGCCAGGCATGGTAGTGTGCGCCTGTATTTCCAGCTACTTGGAAGACCGAGGTGGAAGGATCGCCGGAGCCCAGCTGGTCGACATTGGGGTGGCTGTGAGTGTGCCACGGCACTCCTGTCTGGGAAATGGAGTGACACTCAGACTCAAAAAAAAAGAAGAAAGAAAAAGAAAATACAACAGTAACAAAGTCCTCACCCTCATGGAGCCTACATCCTAATGGAAAGTCCTAAATCATAAGCAAATGAAACCACAGCCAAGGCAGGCAATTAAATGTGTGGCATAATTTCAGATAGTGATACGTGCTTTATGTCTCTATTCAATCAGGTCAGGGGCGGAGAACACTTTTAAAACAAAATACAGAGAATGGGTTCAAATTCCATCTTGAAAAATTACTGAAGCTACTTGCTTTAGAAACTTCTAGACTCAAAGACACTCTGGTCAAAGCCAAAGTTTGTGGATTCTGCCAGACACCAACAGATGTATGTGTGGTCACTTGAACCACAGAGTGTCACTTTGGACTTACAAATGGCCTCAAAAGCAGTCTTCAAAATCAGTCTGGGCCAGGCAGAGTGGCCCACGCCTATGATCCCAGCTCTTTGGGAGGCCAAGGCAGAAAGACCCCTTAAGTCCAGGAGTTAGAGGCTGCAGTGAGTTATGATGGACTGCACTCCAGTCCGTGTGACAGAGCGAGACCCTGTCTCAAAAAACAAGCAAAACCCAAACAAACAAACAATCCCAAAACTGGTTTGTACATGAAGAACTCAGGGCAAGTTTTGCTTCTATTCACTAGGTGTGTTAGTTTCCTATTTCTCCTATAATATATTGGGGCTCAGAAAATGATGTCACATAATGTGGCACTTTGGCATGCTGAACTAAAAAAGCAGCCTCATCCAGGTGCAGTGGCTCAGTCTGTCGTCCCAGCACTTTGGGAGGCCGAGGCAAAAGGATTGCCTGATCCTGGGGGTTTGAGACTAGCCTGGGCAACTTGGCAAGACCTCATCTACAATAAATCACAAAAACTAGCTGGGTGTGGTGGCATGCATCTGTAGTTCCGGCTACTTGGAAGGCTGAGGCGGAAGGATCGCCTAAGCCCAGCAGATCAAGGCTGCGGTGGTCGTGAGCGTGCCACTGTACTCCAGCCTGGGTGACAGAGTGAGAATCTGATTTAAAAAAAAAAAAAGAGCCGGGCTCGGTGGCTCAGCCTGTAATCCCGCGCCTTGGGAGGCTGAGGTGAGTGGATTGCCTGAGCCCGCGGGTTCGAGACCCGCCTGGGCAACTTGGCGAGACCTTATCTCTACAATAAATCAAAAAATCAGCCGGGCGTGGTAGCGCG
>CAUYQG010072707.1:0-28845 GCA_963574415.1 Tarsius wallacei | reverse complement strand
CACGCCCGGCTGATTTTTTGATTTATTGTAGAGATGAGGTCTCGCTTGCCCAGGCGGGTCTCGAACCCGCGGGCTCAGGCAATCCGCTCACCTCAGCCTCCCAAAGGCGCGGGATTACAGGCTGAGCCACCGAGCCCGGCGCAGGCCATTTTAAATATGAATTCGGTCAAACCTGACTGGGCCTTGCTGGCACACTGACACATCTTGGAAATCTGTGATGAGGAGACTGAGACTCTGAGAGGTGGCTTGAGACTGGCTCCTGGGCAAGCTAGCCATCTGGAGCCTGGGACTCGTTCCTGCCTTCTGCTGGCCATGGGATGGTTACGTGGCCTCTTCTTGCCTTGGCATTTCTAATATGGCTGATGGGACTGGTGGTGTAAGACCTTAGAGGGGTGAGCAGAGCATGGAGATGCTTCCCGCGTGGAACAGGGAGCCAGCCCTGAGGGCCCCTATGCTGGCCACTCAGGGCCCGGCTCCAACGGCTAGCTCCACCCAGTGCCCTTCACACCTAAGGCCATTTGTATGAGCAAAGCATCTCCAGCGATTGCATTCCCACCACCTGCTCGTGTGGCTGTCTCCCCACCTGAAGCCACAGATACATATGCAAAGGCCAGTTTATTAATTTGTGTCTGAGCACGGAGCCGGGGACACTGCCGAGAAAGGGGATTAGGCGGTGGCAGTGGGTGGGAGGCAGCAGATGGCTTGATTGCTTGTACCTGTTGCTAATTTGTCAGGCAACGGTTCCTTGGTTGTGTTTAAACATGCCCAGACCCTGAGGCGGCAGGGGGCGGGACACTTGATGACCCTCCATGGCCCTCAGGTGCTTTCATGGAGTGAGGGACCAGGTGGTCTGCCTGGGAATTAAATACCAGAATCTGGAAACAAATGGCTCTTTGTTGTTCTGACTCTGACCCTCACTCTGGCTGGGCACTCAGAACCCTCTGGAATACATGGGCAGCAAGGAGGGTGTGGCAAGGAGGTGGCAGGGCCAGCCCTCCCATTAATCAGCTGGATGACCCGGGGTAGGTCACTTAACCTCTCTGGGCTCCATTTGCTTGGCTGGGTAATGCCCATCAACACACCTGCCTGTCTTCTTTGCGGGGAATGTGAACTGAGATAATGGATCTGAGAGCACTTTGACACGTGTAATGCTCTGGAATAGGGAGGCATTATTATAGGCAGCAGAGTGGTTAAGAGCTTGGATTCTAAAGTCAGCCAGGCCTGGACCAAACTCTAACTTAGCCACATAACTGTAGGGTCTTGGGTAAGAAACCTAAGCTTTCTGAGCCTCAGTTTCCTCCCCTCTCCAAAGAGCTACTAATAGTCCCTACCTCAAGGGGTTGATGGGCGGAGAAAATGGGTTACAGCCTCAGCACAGCTTTCCCAGAAGGCAGACACCATCCCAGCAAGCTGTTATTAGGGTACCACTGCTCTCCCTCCAGTCTCGGCTTGAGACTTGCTCTGTGAAGCCTGCTGTGATCTGTGTCACCGCACCCTAGTAGATGACTCTCCCCCTCGTGTCATCCTCCTGGTGGAAATTCGTTGGGAGAGTTCTTCTTTTCCATTAGCTACAATCTGGTAGGATGATAACCTGCAGCTGTGATCCTGTCACCAAGAGGACAGCAAGTGAACAGGCATGACTGTATTCTGGAGTTAGGGAAGAGCCTCCAAAAACAGAGGGAACACATGTCCCCACAGGGCAGAGCTCAGGATGGAGGGCTCTTGATGTCCCTATTTTTTATACCTGGTCCTCCAGGTGGTCCTGGTTACTACCCACTTCCAAACCTGACCCTCCAGCCTTCTTGCTGTTTCTCTGGGGCTTTGACAGACAGCCAAGAAAGTTCCTTTTGCTTAAACACCACTGTTGCTTACATTAAAAAAACTGGCTGATACACCTCTATGCCTTGTAGACAGCACCATGATAGCATGCAGGAACTTCTTTTTAATTAGCTTTTTTTATGTCTGTCTTCATTACTTGCCTGTTTTGTGACCCTGGGCAAATCGCTTAACTTGTCTGAGCCTCAGTTTCTTCTTCTGCATAATGAGAGGGAGGCTTCCTGGATTACTGTGAGGATTAAACACCATAGCAGAGGTGAAGTGCCCTGCTCAATGTCAAGTACATAATTGGCACTCAGTGATGACAGATGGATCAATTCTGCAACAGTGGAGGACAAGTGCCATTACTTTCCTTTGAAATCACGAAGAAACAGGGCCTGCGAGTTTGTCAAGAACGCGTCCTTTAGAGAAACTTGCTCAAGGGGTTATTGACTGAGAAGTCATTTTATCCCCCCTTGGCCTTCGAATTTGTCTCAGGGAAATGTGCAATTATTAGAAGAGATAAGATGACAGAAGGAATGGAAGGTGGCAGAATGCTCTCTGGGGCCATGTGGTGAGAAGGAGGAGGAGGAAGCCGTGGGTGGGAGGCGGTAGGTGAGGGTTGTGCAGGGGTGTGACTGGGCCATTTGATGCTCCCATGAGGAGGAAGAGGAGGGAGGTGGGGGCTGGGAAGAAGAAGAAGAAGGAAGAAGGAGGTAGGAGAGGAGGGAGTGGTGATGAAGATGGCCTTCCCATCTCCAGCCCGCCTCATTTCCATGACAGCCCACGTTCTTTTTTCTATTTGATTCTACATCTAATCAGGGCCTTCCCCAAGGCATGCCTCCTCCCCGGCCCCCCTCCCCCTCCCCTTACTGGTGGTGGCAACCCAGTGAAGTGGCCAGATTAAGGGCAAACCTGGGTTTGAATGTGGAGCCTCTCAGGGATTGGTTGTCTGCTCCTCTATATATGCAATGTGGATGATGATCACACGTGCCCCGCAGGAGTGCCTGCATGCAAAGTACATAGCACAGCACCCAGCATGAGGGTGAGGGCTGCATACCCAGGTTCAAGAAGTTAGTGCAGGGACCTAGTGGCATTGTAGAAGAATCTCAGTGTAGCAGGCAGGTGTGTGCAACCCACTCAGTGCTACAGGGCCTGGTTACACAAGCCAGCCAGACCCAGAGACATGCCATTGGTGATATGGTCGAATCTTCCCCGTGGCCACCTGGATTCTGCCCTAGAGCCTTTCACAGGTCTCCCTTCTCCATGTCTGCTCTGCCTGGACACTCTCCTCTGCAGTCAAGGAAGCAGGGAAGGAAAGAAAGAAGGCCGTGCTTGGGTCAGGTTGGTGTTAGTGGGCCTTTGTACATGATTCCATGTCATCCTCACACAGCCCTTGAGACTAGTGGAACTGTGTTTTGTTAGAGGTGCTGACACCAAGGTTGCTCAAGCTAAGTGACTTGCCTGATGTCACATGGCCAGCAGAGCCAGGGCTGGGGCACACAGAAGCCTGACTTCGTCTGGAACATGTCAGCTCTTCTCTCTCAGCTCAGGAACTTTTTGTCACTGCCCCAGCAGTGACAAAAACTTTGCGAGTTTCACATCCCCTCTGAAATCATAGCATTCAGTAACTATTATCTGAACTTTCACAGACTCTAAAGCAACTTCCTTCCTTGCACGTTGACTCTCACTGTCTCCTCTTCTCCCTTCTGAAAGGCAAATTGACCATGCTTATAAATAGCAACCTAGGTCGTGGTGAAAGATAGAATGGGCCAATAAGAAGTATGGGAGTGGAAGACTAGGGCTTTGCCTCTATGTACACGTGACCAAGAGAAGGCCCAGAGCCCAACGGGAAGCAGCTTAACCTTGGTCCCAAACTTGACTCATGTTTCCCAAGAAGTCACTGTTCTTGGAAACCTAGCAACCAGTTGTTGAGGATGTGGTGTTGGGTCTTATCAGGGAAAGGAAATTGTGATGGAAAACAGAGTGGAGAGCTTGCTGGCAGCTTGGGAAGACCAAGACTGATGACCGACAGAAAAGCATAAAGGTAGCCTTTCTCAAAGGAAGGAAGACCTCCTCCCCAACAAACAAGACAGGGCTCGCTTCCCTCATCAAGGGACCTTTCCAAGAGTCTGAAATGCAGCACAGCATCTGGGTGAGGCTTGAAGACTTATGAGACTGTGCATATTTTATAGGAATTAATATGTATTTAATTTAAGCATTCTGGTGCTCTGTGCCAAAGTTTTCATCAGCTTGTGGAGAAATGAGAAAAACATGAGTGAGTCTTTCATAAAGTTAAATTTATTCATTTTTGATAGGATTGTCCTTTTTTTCCTGGAGTTATATCTTTCCTACTTTCTTGGTGTGAAAATATCCTTTCACCTGTGAAAAGATGGTGATTGTAGATTTGAGTTGATTTCTTGAGTATCTACACTTGGCAGTTTATAAAGCTGGCAACTCTATGTGAATTCTCCAATTTTCTCTTTAAAAATTTTGCTGAACTACAAAATCCTCAAGTCTGAGATCCACAGGGTTGTACTTTGTCAGTTATCATTTGTATCAACTCCTTTTCTCAATCTTGGGACAATTTTTTTCTGCTTTGCACAGACAGTCTTTGAAATTCAAATACTTCAACCTGTGTTTAAATTTAATAACTTTTTTTTGTCTACAGGGTAGCATGTATTATATTCCAAATACTCCATAATTTGAGGGAAAGAGTCATTTCTTTTGCAAGAGCATATCCCTTTGCTTTTCTGTATCTTACCGTGACTTGGTTTGAAGCATGTTCAGTCTTCTAGGGCCCCTATATATGACTCCATAGTCTGGAATCAGGTGGCAGGTGTGAAGGGGAGGGGTGTATGTTAGTCAGCTTAAGCTACTATAACAAATTTTTGTAGTCTAGGTGGTTTAAACACCAAACATTTATTTTTCACAGTTTGGGGGTTGAGAATCCTAGGTCAGGGTGCTAGCAGGGTAGAGTTCTTGGTGAGGGCCTGCTTTCTTGTTTGTAGCCATCTTCTTTCTGTGTCCCCATATGGTAGAAGGAGAGCTATCTAGCTCTCTGGCCTCCTCTTAGAAGGGCACCTATCTCTTCTAATTCATGAGGACTTATGACCAAATTACCTCCCAGTGACTCTGCCTCCAGATACCATCACGTAGGGATTAGTGTTTCAACATATGAATTTTGGGAGGGGGACATATTCAGTTTATGGGTGGTGGAAGAGTGGATGGGTACAAGGATGGAAGGGACAGATGAGAAAGCCCCAAGGCGTCCAGATGCATTTTAGACCACAGCAGAAGCTAAAATCATAGGTAAGAGGCTGCCAGGTTCTTAGGCCTGGAAAGGTCAATGCCAAGAACCAAGTTCAAAAGGCAAGGTGGAGAGGACATGTTAGAGAGATCAGTCATGCTGGATGCAAAGGGAATTCATTAGAGAACATAGTGGAATGTGAGGAATATGGGAGTTTCCATCCACAATGGTCTAGAGTTAGGGTTGGAGATTCCTGCGTTGCTTGGTGGATGGTGACAAGTTTGAAGCTTGAGTGCAGGCCCACATATAACCCTGGACATGGGTTATGGCCTATGCATAAGTAACACTAAAGTGATAGATAAAATGGGAGACTGGACAAAATTGGTGATTCTTGCTTTGTCACAACCGCTATTGGTTATGTAAATTAAGGGTCTACTTCTTTCTTCCTGTTGAGATAATTTTGCTGGGGAAAGGACTTCAGCTTCTCTTCTCATGCTCTACTTTTTCTTTCCCTCTTTCCCTCGCAAGAGAAGGGAGCTGTAATGTGACAGGTCAAGTTCTGAACTCTCATGAGAACTTTTAAAAGTGGGTAGGGATCTTCCACACAGGTGCAGCATTCCTGCTGGGATTGTGTATATCCTTATCTTAACCTGCTACGGCTGCTGTAACAACATACCCTGAACTGGGTGGCTTAAATCCCAGAAATGTGTTTCTCACAGTTCTGGCGGCTGGGAAGATAGAGTTGCTGGTTGATTTGGTTCGTGGTTAGGGCCTGCTTCCTGGCTTGCAGATGGTAGCCTTCTAGCCGTGTGATCACATGGTTGGGGCGGCGGGGGTGGGGGGGGGGGGTTTGCTATATTATCAGCCCCTAGTCTCATTTAACCTTAATTACCTCTTTATAGGTCCTATCTCCAGTCACACTGGGGAGTCAAGCTTCAACATATGGATTTGGATAGGGGACACAGGTTGGCCCATAGCAGTCCTCAGGGCCACAGCTCCAGGCAGGCCCTCCTCCAGAGTCCCATGAGGCATTGGTAAGCAGACAAGAAAGGTCCCCAATAAGGCCTGGTCTAATTCTCCAGACCCCACATAGGGAGAATAAGTCAGGCAAGCTTTGAGAGTCAGGAGAAGCCTGTAATCCCAGCACTTTGGGAAGCCATGGTGAGGGGATTGCTGAGGTGAGGGTTTGAGACCAGCCTAGGAAACTTGGGGAGACCTCAACTCTACAATAAATCAAAAAATTAGCCAGGCATGGTAGTGCACACCTGTAGTTCTGGCTATTTGGAAGGCTGAGGTGGAAGGATCGCCTGAGCCCACCAGGTCGACACTGGGGTGGCCATGAGTGTGCCACCACACTCCAGCCTGGGTGATGGAGTAAGACTCTAACTCAAAAAAAAAAGAGATTCAGGGGAAGGAAACAGGAGCCTGGTTAGACCTCCAGGCCAGTCACATTCTCTAGTACAGTTTTACCAGAAACACCAACATGGGAGATAATGGAATATGGCCTCAGACAACAACAAAATAATCCTTTGCTTCTAGCATGCCCACATCTCGTGGCTATGAATACCAGCTATATGCTGACAATTCTTGCGTCTGAGCTCTGGGTCTGTAGACACACAGTCTACTCAGTGTCTCCTTATGCCGTCTAGTGGGCACCTCATGTCACAGCCTGTCACTGAGCTGCTGGTCTCATCTTTTCAGACCTGCCTTTCCTGCAGTTTTCCCTGTCTCTTCTCGGTGAATGGCAAGTCCATTCTTTCAGGTGCTCATGCTGAAAACCTCGAGGTCATTCATGACTTTACTCTCTTTTTTCCCAGATTACATCCCATCAGTCAGCAAACTGTCAGCTTTGCATCTAAAATGTATCTGGATTCTAGGCACTGCCCTCCCTCCCTACTGCCCCATTCTGTGTTGTGGGTCCCAGCTCTTCGAGCTTATACTCTCCCACACATCCCACACCATGGTCCAGTCCAGACCATAGTGATAATGCACAGGTCAGATGGCATCACTAATCAGTTCTAAACCCTTCAGTAGACTTTCTCTCTCCCCCTCCCTCCCTCTCTCTCCCTCCCTTCCTTCCTCTCTCTCTCTCTCTCTCTCTCACACACACAAACACACACACACACACATACACACACACACACACACACACACACACACGTCTTACCATGATTTACAATACTCAACAGGATCTGACTCCCTCTTACCTCTCTGGTTTTATTGTCTGTTACTCTGCCTCATTTTCTCTCGCATGGCCTCCTGGCTAGTCCTTGAGTGGACCTACCATGTTTCTACCTTGGGGCTGTTGAAATGTTTGTTCTTAATTATAACACTATAAGAAAGCAATTGGCAGTAATGGGAAACTGTCAGGGGAGGGGGGTGGGATTGGTAGTTAAGGGAAACTGCTAGGGGAGGGAGGGGCACACCTTATCAACAAGGGTACCTGCAAAATCAACATTTGTATACCTAACCCTGAATTATGCCCCACATCTTTATAATTAAAAAGAAAAAAAAGAAATATTTGTTTTTCCTTCCCGAAACTCTCTTCTCTCAGATTACCCCTGTGATGCGCTCACTGCCTTCCTTCAGGTCTTTGTGCAGAGAGGTCTCTGTGACTGCTTTCTCTGAAATTTCAACCCCTTGATATTTTAGATCCCCTTCCCCTGCTTAATATTTTTTCTCTTTGGCCTGGCGTTTGTCACCATCTGACACTGGATGTGTTTACTACCTTGTGTGGTATCTGTCTCCCCAATAGGAATATTTTATCTACTTTATCTACATTTATTTATCTGCAAAAATTTAGCCACTTTGTTCACGGGTACCTAAATAGTTCTGGCACATAGTAGGTGCCCCAGAAATATCTGTTGAAACAATGAACGAATTAAGCCCATGAAAAGCTGCTCCACACCATTAGTCACTAGGGAATGCAAATCAAACCTACACCAAGAGGTTATTTCCTCCCACTGGAGTGGTTTTAATCAGAAAGGCATACAATAACAAGTCCTGACAAGGAAGAGGACAGATGGGAACCCTCATACGTTGCAGGTGGAATTGTAAAATGGTGTTGCAATTTGCAAAGCAGTTTGGGATTTTCTTTTAAAAAGTTAAACATGAATTTACCATACCACCCAGCAATTCCACTCCAAAGTATCTACCTAAGAGAACTAAAACCTATGTCCACACACAGACTTGCATGTAAATGTTCACAGCAGTATTCTTCATAATTGTCCCAAATGGAAGCTGCTCAAGTGTCCACCAACAGGTGAATGGTTAAACGAAATGTGGGGGAATCCATACAATGGAGTCCTCGTCAGCAATCAAAGGGGATGAAATACTGATTCACACTACAACATGATGAACTTCAAACATGTGCTAAATGGAAGCAGGCAGACACAAAAGCCCATATGTTAGGTGATTCCACTTATAGGAAATATCCAGAAAAGGCAAATCTAGAGGGACAAGAAGTAGATTAGGGGTTGTCTAGGGATGGGAGTAGAGAGTGGAATTAACTATAAATGAAGGATCTTATTGGAGTGATGAAAATTGTGGATTGTTGGTGATGGTTGTACAACTTGGTAGATTTACTAAGGATCATTGAATGTAATGAGTAAAACACTTAAATGGGTGAATTTTATAGTATGTAAATTATACCTCAATAATTTTTTTTTTTTAGTTGGAATCTCACTCCGTCACCCAGGTTGGAGTGCAGTGGCACGCTCACAGCCATCCCCATGTCGACCTGCTGGGCTCAGGCGATCCTTCTGCCTCACCTTCCAAATAGCCAGAGCTACAGGAGCACGCTATCACTCCCAGCTAATTTTTTAATTTATTGTAGAGATGAAGTCTCGCCAAGTTGCCCAGGCTGGACATGAACCCGTGGGCTCAAGCAATCCTCTTGCCTTGGTCTCCCGAAATGCTGGGATTACAGGACCGCACCTGGCCTTTTTTTTTTTTTTTTTTACAAAAACAAATGAATATATGTTTCTTGGGCACAGATCCCTTTATCAGGAATCCTGGGGAGGTAAGAGGGTTGAGGGGGCAAGGGAGGATCCAGGGTTTTCTGGTTGTTCCTTTTGATCACTTCTTGATAGCAGAGTGGGAGCAGAGTAGGGATGGGGCACAAGCAACACGACTTCTTGCTGCTAATGGAGACCCGTGGGCCTCAACATGGAGACAGTCTCCAATGCCAGGCCTGTGACTGAGTCTGAGGAAGGAATGGGGGGAGGGCAGGGCCGCAGGAGGCTGGTGGGGGAGGCACAGAAAGAAAGACCTGGAGTCAGCAAAGGCTTCAGAGAAACAGAAGGGCAGCCAAGGGAAGAAATAAAAGCTGTAGTGAGCCTTGGGGCCGCCAAAGGGAATAAGAAGGGCGTTTTACAAATATATCAGGGGAAAAGAGATACTTGAAAGCTGCCTGGCCCATTAATAAATGAGAAGAGAAATAAAATTAATGATGATGATAAAAATGGCTGAGCCGCTGAAGTGCTTTGTAAAATTGGTCTTTAACAAGGAAAAGAAAAAAGTCCAAGGGATGGGCAATTAGAAAGGGACAGAAGGCTTGTCAATATCGTTGATGAAAGGTAGGAAAGAGAATACTTAAAAAAATTGGATGATGCTTACCCGGTCCAAATCACCATGGCCGGATATAGGCCTTGGGGTCTGGAGGGAATTAGTTGATGAAATTATTAAATCTTGGCAGGAATTTCAATTATATATATTTTGGGGGTGGGCAGGGGAAGCAGAATCAATGAAGATTCGGGAGTTTGGAATAAAAAAGGGAAGGAAGTACTGTGGGCGCCGTCCTTAAGTCTGGCACCATGCTTGTGCGTTCCACATGTTCAGTCATTTAATCCCACCAGCAGCTTCATGTGGTTACTATGATCAGCCCATTATACAGGCAAGGAAGCTGAGGCCCAGAAAGTTAATGGGATTCTCCAAGGTTCCTCAGCCAGCAAACGGTGGTGCCCAAATTTGAACCCATGTTTTTCTGATTCCGAAGAAGATTCTTTTCCATCTACCCGTTGATTATTCTAAACCCCAATATTTGATTTCACACGTCAGGGAGAAAGACAGCCACCCACCTGCCAATGACCTGCTCTAATGATCCTCCTTTGTCCCAAAGCCTTGGGATTCTAATGACATAGACAGAGGGCTGTCTCATTTTGACTGTGAGGTGTTCACAGAAGATTTCAGAATGTGCCTGTTGAAGAGAAAGAAATGGGGCAGAGGTTGAAGAATGATGGCATCAGAGTCATCAGGGTGCTCGGGTTCTTAGAGTCCGAAGTCTCTTTGGAAAACTGAGGCCTGAGAGGGGAAGGCTCTTGCCCAAGGTGGCGGCAACAGAAGTTTGAGCCATAGCCAGGCCTTCTGCCTTAAGGCAAGGGCTTTGTCCTCTGCACTGCTTGACTAAAGCCTGTCATTTGTCCCCATCCCTGGCTTCTGTCCTCCAGCATCCAAAGTCTGCTGTTAGCTTTGATTCTCAAGGTTGGCTCTGTCCCCTTCTCCCTGTTTTTCATCCCACAACTTGTGGCTCACATCAGCATCTTCTTTGACCTCTTATCTTGTCTCCACTACTGTTTTGTGAGCCCAGATGCCCCCAGGCAGAGGATGGATGGGGAGGAGGTGGGAGGTGGGAGGGAGAGGCTTGTGTGACTGCAGGTATGAATCCCTTTACTCATCTAGCTCCTGTCCCCCTGGGGTCCTGTTGTTTTGGGGTCCCTCTGGGATCCAGTGCATGATGTGATGGGAACATACCTGTGATTGATTAAAATATTCACCCAGTTCTTTACACTCCCCTCAGTTAATGATCTTCCTGACTTCATCACATGTCGAGTTTACTTCCTGCCTCCTGACTTTAGACTTTAGACCATGTAACTTGCTTTGGTCAACAGGATGTCAGCCACATGACAAAAGCAAGGATGTGAAATACACTTGTGTGGTTGGGCATCTCTTGCATCTCTGCCACTGCCATAAGATGAGCATCCCCAAGCTGTTCTGGTCAACTCCTAATCTTCCAGTGAGAAACAGAGTTGCCCCAGCTGCTGTGGCTTGATGCAGAATTGCCTGGCTGAACTCAGATCAGGCAAACCTCCGGTGATTTGAATTTTCTTGAGAATAAAAGCTTATTGATGTATATCTCTGCAATTTAATTTGTTACACAGCAATAGCTGACTGATACACAATGTGCTTTGGAAGCAAATTTAAAACAAATTTAAAAACAAATCATTGAGCACCCATTTCCAAGTTAGGCAGGATGTATTTAGAAGTTTTGATTTCTGTCTTTGAGACACTCAGTCACCTGGGGGAGACAGGGGTAAATAGTTGGCTGCAAGACAGGATGTCAATGATAGATAGCATCCTGGAGGAAGAAGACTGCTGAGTCAAGTCTTGGAGGAGGAAACGGGGCAATGGTGCTCAAGGCACAAAGCACAGCATGTGCAAAAGCACAGGACATAGAGCAAGCTGGTATGTTTGTGGAGTCCAAGACCCTCTTGTTGCTGGGGTGTGAGCTCTGGCATAGAGAAGTAGGCAGAACCTAGGTCCAGCTCTGACTGCTTACAAGTCCCTGCTCAAATGTTTTTTTTTTTTTTTGAGTTGGAGTCTCACTCCGTCGCCCAGACTGGAGTGCAGTGACCGCTCCTGGCCACTGCAGCCTCGACCTGCTGGGCTCCGGCGATCCTTCTGCCTCAGCCTTCCAAGTAGCCAGAATTACAGGCGCGTGCTACCAAGCCCAGCTAAGTTTTTGATTTATTGTAGAGATGAGGTCTCGCCAAGTTGCCCAGGCGGGTCTCAAACCTGCAGGCTCAGGCAATCCACTCACCTTGGCCTCCCAAAGCACGGGATTACAGGCTGAGCCACCGAGCCCAGCCATGTTTTTATAACAATGACCATTTATGACCAGATGATGAAGTCCAGGGACACTCCATTAAATAAAAAAGTGGCACAAGATGTGATAAAACTCAAAGAAACTCAAAGGGAATAAAAGACTCCCGGTACTACCGTTGAGGCAATAACCAGCATAATCCAGGATCCGCAAAGGCACAGAGGTAATTACATCATGACACCTGCTCCTGGAAGTCGGCTGGGGTCGGGAGGCTCCACGGGGCAGCTGCCCCCAGTTCAGCTGGTGAGGTGCTGGTGGGAAGGGCCACCATACCGCTTCCTGCCCTGCTGCTGAACCAGCCCCTCTGCCTGGCCCTGCCCTCACCCCATCCTCCTCGCATGCCCCTGAGATGCAGACCTTCCCTTGACTTCTCTGGGTGTCACTGCCTCCCCACCCCCACTTTCCCGAGTATGGCTTGCCCTCTGCCAGGGGAGGTGGCTGGCGAGGTGGGGAGCGGCCGGTGAGCAGGCTCCAGGCCATATGGTGGTGGGCACGGCCCCTCCCTCGAGGCCACTCCTTTCTTTCTAGCGCTCCCCCTCCAGGAGTGGGGGAGCCCAGCCCAAGTGTGTGTGATTTCAGAGTTAATCTGTCTGCACTAATTAAATATTGACGGCCGTTAAATATTCATGGAGCGTTTTAGCTGCCAGGTTCAATGTCTCCAGGCCCTGCTGGCTGCAGCTCTGCGGACAGACGGATGGGCTCTTTGGTCACTTTGTGGCCCTGTCCCTCCCCTCCTCTTTCTCACCCAGATGTGCCCAGCTGCTGCTTGGGGCCTCCCTGGGTCTCAGCCCCCTCTCCTTGCACGTCAGACCCCCTCCTCCTCAGCCCTGGGACCCCCAGTTTACTGCTTGCATAGAATTTGAGGGACCTCAGTTTTGAGTTTGGGTCCTTGGTGGGGGTGAGCCACAGTGTAGCTGTGTGTCCCCAGAGGGAAAGCGACCTGGGTGTGTGGAAAACTCAGGTTCGGTTGCCATTAAGAAGCCAGGTGCTGTGTCCTTCTGGAGATGGTGGGCCTATGAGGGGTGCTGGGTGAGGCCAGAAGCCAAGGGCAGCTCTTCTCTTCACTCGAGTACAGGGAGGCAGCTGGCAGGAGGCAGCCATGGTCCTGGGGGATGGTCTCATGTAGGGCTTGCTGAGGGGGCCCACAGGACCGGTGACAAGACTGAGGGAGGGTGCTCGGGAAGGCTCCTGGGGCATTGCTCTAGGCAGAATCCTGAGAGATGTACAGGTCCAGCAAGCTGGTAAGAGGGGAAGGGGCTCTCATTAGGGAACAGCATGAGTGGACCACCTAGACTGGAAGAAGAGGATGGCTCAGCAGCAAATGGCAGGAGTTCTGAGGGGCAGAGGAGAGCTGGGGATGGCAGGAGAGCCAGGGAGGAGACACTAGGCTGTCAGGAACGGTGCTGCACGCCACATGGGGTCTGGGTCTCCCCCTTCCCCTCCCCTCTCCCTTTCTCCCTCTCTAGACTTCCAGTCCTCCATCTGGGCTCTGGGTCCTAGTCTGAGGCTCCTTCTGCTCTACCGGCCTGCCACACACCTCACCCCAAGAAATGGTCACTCACCTCCACTGTGTCCTTATGGGACAGGGCAGGTGGGGGCCCAGGAGGATCAGAGTCAGGAACAGGCTATCTTGTGAGCAGATGGCAGGGGGCGGCCTGCATATTGGTAGGGAAGTCCCTTCATGACTGTCTTCTTCTAGAAGCCCTAACGTGAGAGCCAGAGTCTTCTGAATCCCAGAATCCCGGATTTCTGCAAGGCCGGCGCATTTCCAGGTAAAGAGACCGAGTTGCGAATCAGTCAGCAGCATCTAGCCACCAGCTCCCAAGGCCACGAGGAGCCCTCCAGGCCCTCCTACGCATCCGCCCTCCCTCCAGGCTGAGCCTTCCCTGTGTGACACCCCCCAACCTCAGCACAGGGGCTGGAACGTCTGAGCTGGTTACCACCCTCAGTGAGTGTGCAGTTCTGGTTATGTGTGGTCTAGGTCCAAGGGGACATTACCAGAGTGACAGTGCGTGTCGGCTCTCTGAGGTGTGATGGCACATGCAATGAGCCTTGGATTCAAGGGATCTGAAAATCTGGGATGCTTGTCTTCGGATAATACCAAAGATAACAGTAGTGACAATAATAGTGTTTGTTGAGTGCTGGTCGTTGTGTCAAGCACTTTGCATGCATGACTCCAGAGTCTATGCCCTTGCCCGTGGTTTTCAAGTCAGTGGTTTTTGTCCCCTGGAGAGCTTGTTGATATACTGCGTCCAGATCTTGGCCCCACTGAATCTGAATTTCCAGGGAGGCCCTGGAAGTGATTGGGTACCAAGTGCATCGGGTACTGTCCACCCCATGGGTTGGGGGCTGGTTTCCCTTCCCTGTGGAAGTGGGGGTTGGGCGGGGGGAGTTGGCTAAGGATTAGAATCCCGACCTGATGAACATGACTGCTTCGATGTTTAGTAAAATTCCCAGCCTGTTGTGCCTGTAGTTGGAAAGGGCTTGTGTTCTCTCTTGGGCCAGAGCTAGAAGGCGGGAGCTGTTAAGCACTGGGCCAGTCTGAGGGTGGTGGCAGCAGAGAGCAGAGAGCAGAGTGAGGGGTGAGGGGAAGGCAGGGCCTAGGGGACTCCCACCCCCCCCTTTCGATGGGAATGGAGTCCAGAAGAGCTGCGTTGGCCTTCTCTCTCAGTAGCTGCGAGGTCTCCGACAGCTTGCCTCAGAGTGTCAGCATTGCCATCTGCAAGGTGGGCTAGCCACAGTCCTCACCCCACATGGGTGTGCAGGAACACAAGCGCAGAGCAAAGCCTTGTGTCGCACATGCCACCATTGATCACGTCCTGTGTGCTGACATGTTGTACCTCATTTCATCCCCACAGTAGCCCTACCAGGCTGGGCTTTTTATTATTAGTCTCAGTTTCCAGGTGTTAAGCAGAGGCATAGAGATGTGAGTTTACTCACCTAGAATCCCACAGGAAGCATGTGGGGAGGCTGGGATTGGAGCCCGGGGTTCATCCTCTTAAGCCATAACAGGTGTCCCACGAGCGCTTGACTCCCAGCTCTCCACTTTTTTCAGACTCTGGTCATCTGTGTTCAGGTTTGGACAGAGGAGCCTCTTCCTTAGAAGACCCTCTTCTCAGGCAAGCCAAGAGAGCTGGGTTTCTCCCTGGGGGACTCACTCACTCCATGCTCCATGAACTCATTCTTTGTTCCTCAACTAGGTCTTGAACAGCCCTGGGGAGACAGTGGTGCACAAACATCCCTTTCACCAGTGAGACCACTATTGTGAGTGAGACCATGAATGAAACCACTACTGTGAGTGAGACCAGGAATGAAACCACCACTGGGGAACAGAGAAGGCAACAGACAAGAAACAGAGAAAAGCACAGCCAACCAGCTTCCTGTCATTGCTGTTGGGGAAATAAAGCCAAGAAGGTGGGGGGAAAGCAGGCACGGCTTTACTGGGTAGGTGTGCGTGTACAGTGACTGGAGGGGAGGGGGTGCACCCTAGGGGTGGGCGGGGGAGTGTGCCCGTCCCTGGAACACCAGGAATGGAGCCATGCTGCAGGAGACCCAGGGGACCAGTGTGGCCATGCACGTTGGAGGCTTTGTTAGAGTTGATGCCAGAGAGGTCATGATGGAGGAACCGGGTCATAGAGGGCCCAGTCAGATGTTGTAAGGTCTTCAACCTTCATCTGAGAGAAAAGGAAGCCATGGGCGGACTCCAGAGAAGTGACAGGACCTGAGGCCTCAGATCTGATGAGGATGGCCCCGGCAACCGTGGAGAACAGGCAGAAGGGCAAAGGTGGGAGCAGGAGGCCAGTCTGGAGGCTGCCACCAGAGGTAGTACAGGGGATGGATAATAGTGGCCTGTGCCATGGTGTCAGCACAGACAAGAAAGCCTGCATGTTGAAGGTAGAACACACCGTGTTTGCTGGCAGTCTGGATGTAAGATGGTGAGAGGGAAAGTGAGGCCAAGGTTTAGCAGGGACACTGGAAGGATGGAACAGCCATTTGCTGAGGTGGTGAAGGCTGGAAGGGTGGGCTTAGGGGTGACAGGGAGGGAAGGGCATCGGGTGTGTGGTGTGGCTCTATCAAGGTCTGATGCCTGTTCATTAGATTTCCACATGGGGATTCAGGGGAAATCCATGCCTGGGCTTAGGGGAGACTTCCGGGCTAGAGATACACCAGAGATGATATTTAACATCACATGACCAGATGAGCTCTTCCAGGAAGGAGAATACGTAGAAAAGAGTGGAGGTCTGAGGACTGAGCCATGGAAACAGCAATATTTATAGGCAAGATAACAAGGACCCAGCAGGAGAGACTGTGGCCTTGTCGCTGCATCCCTTCAGAGTAAGGCGGAGACCCTGTCTCTGGCACTGGGATCTTCCAGTAATGATGAGTCTTCTGGAATCAGCTCTGTGCTTTTGGCAGACCTTTTCTGCCCTCTAGGGCTCATGGTTGGGAATGCACCCAAATGGAGCAGGTCTGCCAGTTACCTTACTGGGCTTGTTCATTTCACTCATTCATTCAGTAGACAGTGTCTACTAAGCATTTACTGTGTGTTGGGCACAGACTAGTACAGAAGAGAATAAAATTCTCTCTCAAAATATACCATGTAGTGGACACACACAAGCACAACATTAAGACAGTGGTTCTCAGCAGGGAATGATTCTGGCCATGTCTGGGGACATTTTTTCAGTCGTTCCTGTTTGATATAGTTGGGGGTCATTTGCTACTGGCATCTAGTGGGTAGAGACCAAGGGTGCTGCAAAAGTTTCTATAATGCCCAGGGCATTAATAACAATTCTCCAACAAAGAATTATCTAGCCCAAAATGTAAGTACTGAGTCTGAGAAACCCTGATCCAAGATGATGTGTCAGGTGCTAATAATTCAGGTATTAACCAAACCATTTGGATGCGGAGGTGAGAGTAAGGAGGCCTGTCTTTGAGAGACAGGTAAGGCTGTAGTTCTTAGAGACTGTCTGGTTTCAACTTGTCTTGAAGGACAAATAGGGATTTGCCCAGCAGAAGAAGGAGGGACAGGAAAACAGATCGCAGGAACGTGCTCAAGTCATGCCACAAAAGAACCTGGCTGGGTGAGGGACAACACAGGTCCTATGTGTCTGGACCACCAGCTTACACAAGGTGTTCCAGAAACATAAGTATGCATGGAGTCCCCCTGCTCTGAAATGTGTGCCAGTTTGGGTGCTAGAGTCTATGGCCATCCTAGGCTCCCTGTGGTGGGAGTGAGGAGGAAGGAGATGGGAGCTGGCTCACTGGTGCCTTGTAGGGTGGAGGGGCTGGCTTTAGCCTAAGAGCTGTGGGACCCATGATGGTCACCAGCAGGAGTCTTGCCCCAGAGAGACGAGAGCAGAGGCTGCTGCAAAGGTCCAGGAGCAGATCCTGAGAAGTGCCCTCTCCGGGCAATGCCTCTGAGAATCCCGGTCTTGGGTGAGGGTAGGAGACAGTAGGGCAGCAGGCTCTGGGTAGGAATGAGGGGAGATGGGAACCCTCCTGGTCCAAGGCACAGAGCCCCATAGAGAGCATTTGGCCTCCCTTGGCCTCTGTCAGGCCCACTTCCTTCCACCTGACAGAGGCAATGATCAGGGTTGCTACATAACCAGGGGGCTGGGAAGTTAGCTTCCTCCTGAACTCTCTGCTGATGGCCATGTGACCTGGGGAGCATCATAGCTGTCTGGCTTTGGTTTCTCCATCAGTCCCAGGAGCAGGTAGACCAAGAGTCTCTAAGGGCCTTTCTGGCTCACCTCCTATGTTCCTGCATATTCTAGACCTGACCCCATCTGAGAAGCGGATTGTGCAGCCAGATGGTCTCGATTCAGTGCCTCGATGATCCGCTGGTGGGAGCCATGACCCCTTCCGAGTCTTGAAGGAAGTGACAGCAATTCCGTGCTCTTGGAGAAGGCAGCACTCTGGGACATGGATCACCAAGATGGTACCTGGAATAGGCAGGATCTATTGGAATCTACGACCGCAGACTCCCGGGGACCCTGGTTCTGGGCCTGTGTGGGAGGGGCTGTTTGAGGCCCCCGTGTGCCCAACCATGTTTCAGGAGAGTGGGTAAACAGGCTTTGCCACAGGAACAGTGGAAAGGGCACAGCCCAGAAGCCACACGAGGGAATGCTGTCTTGCTATTTACAGATAGCTAAACTTGAGTGTCAGAGATGACAGCGGATGGGGCCGAGACCTGCGTGGGAGCAACTTGCGAACAAGACAAACTCCCAGCTATGTATCACGATTTACACCTTACAAATGTGTTCCCATGGATGGGGTAGAAAGGCTCCACTGTCCCCATCTATGGGATGGAGGTTTAGAGAGGTGAATTCACTCGGCAAGTTCAAGGCTGAGTGTGTCACATGCAGGCAGAGCCTGGACATTCTGATTCCGCTTGAGTCTGTTTCCAGGACGTTGATTCTGAAGCCTTTTCACTGATAGGGGAGGATGCTGAGGTCTAGAGAGACAAAAGGACTTGCCACAGGTCCCCTGGCTCCAGAAGGACACATCTGAAACCAGATGTGACTGCCTGGTCAGGGTCCCCTGCCTTCAGCTGGGCAAAGGAGTGGCCATATTCCCTCATCTGTCTTTTGTTTTACAAACTGCCCATGCGTGTGTATTCCTCTCTCCATGTACAACGTCACCCAAAATGGAGAGTACACAAAGTTTAGTTCCATTGTAAAAGTAACACTCAAAGAGAATTAGAAAATAAAGTAGACATAAAAATTGCCCCACCACCAAGCATGAATTTGGGATGTATTTACTTTCCTTTGTTTTGCATGTTATCTTTCTGCTTCCATCTTCACATGGTGGAATCCATACTGACTCTATGATTTCTTCATACCCCAATTTCACTCACACTGTAATAAGTATTTTCCACGTTATTACACACTCTTCATAAATGCCATCCTGAAGGCAACAAGCTCACTGAACCAATCTCTGCGTGTTGGACATTTAGACTGTCTCTAATTTTTCACTGTTGCTCATAATGCTTCCAAGAGCAGTTCATGTAAAATGGCTTTGGGTGTTTAGAATAATTTTCCTGGACTGGCATATTAAGGAGATACTGATACCAGGCATGCCAGGCTCTCTCCTGGTTGATTCAGCTATGGATGTCCCAGTCTTGGGTGTCCCAGGCAGAAGGCTAACAGGTCCTGTCTCCTCTTTCTGCAGCCTTTCCTGAAATCTTTGTTGATTTATTCTTCTCATTACTCCCTCAGGACCATGAGTTATTTCTCAAGGCCGCTCCATTAAAACTTGTCACATTAGCTGGGATACTTTTCACTGAAAAATGAATGGGGAAAAAAAATCGCCTCCCAAACTGTATTGATCAAAAATAAAATACATTTGTTCAATAATCTGAAAAGCCTCTGATTTCAGGTATGGTTGGATCCAGGTGCTTAAGCAATGGAATCAGGCCTGGTTTTTCACTGCCTCTCAGCCCAGTTCTGTTGGCTCCATTCTCAAGGCCTCCATGCTGGCAAGAAAGCTACAGAAGATCAGTTTCAGCCTGCCTGTTTCCAGGCCTGCATGAAGCGCAAAGTTGGTCGCTCCTACATAAACCCCAGAGTTCATTCTGATTGGACTAATTTAGGTTGATCACTCAGTCCTGAATAACCACGATTGCCAGAGGCTGACTTAACTTTAAGCTTAGAGAACATGGGTAACCCATGTTGTGCCTGGGACTGGGGTTGTCTCGCCCATCCTGGAGTCCTTGGATTAGGAGAGGTGGCTCCTGCAAAGCATGCTGGGGCATTTGTTGCATGATAGGGGAGTGGATGCTGGAGGGGGAGGGGAGCATAAGACAACAGATGCCACTCTTTTGGAGAAAGATGCTCACCTTGGAAGCACAGCAGTTTGCACCCGAAGGATCCTGCAGACACATTCCCCCACCATCCCAGACAAAGAGAAGCCCCCTAAACACTGCCCAGGCCTCCTCTATAGAAAAGATGGCAGCTGCTGAAGGTTTTGCCTCTAGTCTCAGTATTGGAGTTGCTCCTCACTTTGTGGCTCATAGGAATTGCTCTTTTAACCAATTTCAGGCACTGAAAGCAAAAGTAGCAACCCCAACTATGTGTTACTTAAGAGGATATTTACTACATTTAACTGAAGAGGTTCCTTTCTAGAAAGAGAGCTCTGTGTGTCAGCCTCAAACAAAATGACGCCTGCTGCTGAGTTGGCTGGGCGGGCCTCCCTGCAGGCTGCCTTTTCTGTCTCTGCTGCCCAGTCACCCAGAGGGACCCAGAGTGACCTAGAGTTGACCTCCACCCTTGGGACCCAGAGTTGGCCTTTACCCTTGGGATCCAGAGTCACCCAGAGCTGGCCACCACCCTTGGAACCCAGTTTCACCCAGAGCTGGTCTTCACCCTTGGGACAGTATCCAGCTCAGCATGAGCCCAGCACATTGTAGTCCCAGTCGTGCATTGATGGATTTTCCTGTCTTGCTGTCTTCACGACATTTTGTGTGACACTGTATTTTCCTTTCTGCAGCCCTGGGAGGCTGCCATTCAAATAGCCACCAATACTTCCTGGCTGGCCAGACCTAAGCATTTAATAACCCCACTCCTCTGATGGCCACAACAGAGAAGGGATGCATGAATCTGTTGGCTGTCAAAGCTGGCTGACCACAGTTGCAACTCAGTTTGCTCTCAAGTGAGTTAGGGTAGTGCCTGCTGCTATAACAAGTAGCACCCAATATAGAGGCTCAGATGCTGCAAAAACTTGTTTCTTGCCTCTGTTATAGAATTAGGTACATGCTTAGGTTGATGGGGGGCCGTCCTTCATGTCATCTCTGGGCCTCAGGTTGCTGGATGCTTTGCCTTCTTTTATTAAGGGCTTCCGAGGTGACCCTGGAGTTGTTTCCATGTCAGGCAGCCAGAGAGTAACACAGGCAAAGAGGAGAGTCAAGTGAGAGTTATGTATGGGACGGTCTTGGAAGTGGCACAGATTTCTGCTCCTCTGCCACTAGCCAGGACAGAACTTAATCACAAGACTATACATTACTGTGCAAAGAAACTGGGAGATATGGTCTACCTACAGACCGAGGATGAAGAGAACATAGATTTTGGCGACCAGAGAACAGTCTTTGTCACACAATCTCAATCCACATTATAAGCACCAGGGAAGGACAGGCATGGGTTAGAGAGTGGCTGAGCAGTGATAGAATCCTTTGGTTAACTCCTACTGAACCTCCTTACCAGCTGGGGCCCAGGGCCCTTCCCTGGTTCCCAAGAACCATCCCCAAGGTGAAGGCAGATCTTTGTGTGTGCATAAACCCTAGACAAGAACTCTGGGATTCCCAGATTCCACTCAGTTTTTGAAGCTCAGATACTATGCAGAACTTATAGACTCGTGATAGAATCATCTGGATCAATTTTGAAACTTTAGCTAGACAGCTTGGGAAGTCTGCAGACTTTGGGGACACTAGAAACTGTGATTTGTAATCCAGAGACAGACCGAGACTTGAGGATGGATTTCTGATAACACACTGCGATCGATATATAGCAAGCATTTCCTGACTTCTGTTAACAACACTTCAGTTGCATGACTCAATCTTGCCAACTCACTTCACATTCACATTCTTTTCCAAAGGATCATCTCAGATTCAAGTATCTTTTACAGACTCTCAGTCTGTTCAGTTGGCGATAACTATTGCCTTGCTACTCAAGGTGAAGTTCTACTTGGAGCTGCGTGTCAACTTCCACAAGAGTAGAAGTCCGGTGTCACTCACCCCCACCTCGGTCCAACATGACCCCCTAAAACATTATTGCTGTTAGGAGACCTCACAGCACTCCAACCCTGAGATGCTCCTGACTCAGCTTTCTTCCTGAACACCCTGGTCCTCTCAGGACAGTCAAAAAGGACTCCTCTCTTTGTGTCACTTTGCTTGCTTCCTGGTTACATGTGAGGTGATGCCATTGGTGGCCTTAGGTCATCTCAGCAGAGAGAGGGATTTGTTTCCAACTTCATGAATTCATGCTGATGTGTTGACAATCACACCATCCCACTAAGCCTCTTCTTTTATGATTCTCACCTTGAGAACCTCTTGATCCATACCTCCATTTCCTTCTCGAAGCTTCTGGCTTTTCCTCTCACACACACTATGTCCTAAATATTGCACTATGCATGTCAAACTAAACGGTATGTTGAGTTATAATCACACCCAGAGCTTTCAAAACATCAACACTCAAATGGCAATTTGTGGCTACCTGCATTCACGGTGTCTCACAGCCACGCCACACGCTGCGTACCCGTTCCTACTGATTTGAGCCGGCACTTATTTCCCAAGTCACTCAATTTATTAACAACAGTTTCCATCCCCAGCACTTTCAGGAAACCAGTAGCAGGGTCATTTCACTGGAGGTTCCAGATCTTTGGCTATGGCTGGATCTTATCCAAGCATCCTTTTAAGGAAGAACACTCCACGGTGAGTAAGATGTAAACTCTATAAAATAACAAGAATGCTTCCCTGTTTAAATCGGCCTTCAGAATAAGTCTATTCACCCAGCATAGAACACAACGCGAGCATCTTTATCCAGGGCAAATGGTCATGCATGATTTCAGGGAGGCTGCATGTGGAGGAGGAATGGGGGAGGGGAGGTTTATGGGCAGTAGAGGCAGGAAATGGCAGAGGTGACCTGGTTCTGCAGAGGCAGCTGCTGGGTCCTGGGTTCCTTTTAAAGAGTATCCCAGACTCTTGGGACCCTGCAGATCTATTGAGTTAGAGAACATACACACGCATGCACACACACACACGCACATGCACACACTAGATCTATATGGCCACTGCCTTGTAGTGCTGTTTCCAATGTCATCCTCATGCCCACCCACCTGTGGCTTATCCTAATCCTGAATATGAAGATCTGTGATGCCATCCAGACCATCCCTTCCCCTTTCCACATGATAGCCTGTATACCTCTTGCACCATTTAGCACAACTTGGTCATTTGTGTGTGTGTGTGTGTGTGTGTGTATTTGACTATTTTCCCTTTTGACCATAAAGACATTGGTGGTAGAAAGCTTCCTCATCTTAGCATCCTTAGAGTCTGGCATGTGATCAATACTCAATGAATGTTGAATGAATGACTAAAATTAGCATCCAGCTTACTATAAAATCTTAATGAACATTAAATTCTAAGTGAATTACATCCCATCCAAATTCTCTTCCTTATCAATATCCAGGAAGACCTTTGATATGCCTGCTAATGATGACCTTGCATATTTCATAGAAATGCTTCCAGAACCTTCCACACTCCCATATTAATCAAGTAGAATGGCTCCGTGTCATTCCATTGTGTTAACACATTTCCCTTTGCTTGGTCAGTCTGCCCCTTCTTCTTTGGCATTTGGGTTGTTGGCATTTTCCAGTTATTATAGGTAGAATGCTGCTATAGACATGTCTTTCTTTCTTTGGGGCTAATACTGAAGTTTCTTTTCTTTTCTTCTCTCTCTCTTTTTTAGTCAAAGAAGGAGTTACGGGTCAGAGAGTATCAACAGCAGCACAGCTTTCATTCATGTTGCCTGATTGTTATGGAAATTGGTCCAGTCTTTCTAGAAGACAAAGCTGAAGAATGTGTTTCCACTAGCTGTCAATTCTACGTTTTTTTTTTTTTTTTGAGTTGGAGTCTCACTCTGTTGCTCAGACTGGAGTGCAGTGATGGCTCCCGGCCACCGCAGGCTTGACCTGCTGGGCTCCGGCAATCCTTCTGCCTCAGCCTTCCAAGTAGCTGGAACTACAGGCACGCGCTACCACGCCCGGCTAAGTTTTTTGATTTATTATAGAGAGGAGGTCTTGCCAAGTTGCCCAGGCGGGTCTCGAACCTGCGGGCTCAGGCAATCCACTTACCTCAGCCTCCCAAAGGGTGGGATTACAGGCTGAGCCACCAAGCCTGGCTGTAAATTTCTTTTTAGAAGAGATTTTTCTCTCCATCCCATAGCTGACCTTTGATTTTCTTTCTCTGGATAACATGTAGTTTTTCACAAGGAAGAACGTTCTAACCTACTCTATTCCTTTATGAGTTTGGGAGATGGACTCCTTATTTCATTTGCAGTGTCTCCATTTCCTTCAGACTGCTCTGTGACAAAAACCTGGAAGAAACTTGAAAGTTATTATATAAGAAATATATTTCAAATGAATGGGTTCTGACTTTATTAGCATAATCTTAAAATAGGTAATTTTATTTTCTTGCGTGGCCATCAGGGAAGAATGTTTTTGTTCTGAAATGAGCGACTTTGTGAGAGCTCCTTGGTTTACCTAGAGAAGCCTAGAAATGGGTTCATCTTGGCAAATAAAGGATGGCTTCTTTCAGATTTTGTAGGGAAGTGACAATAATGAATCAGCTTATTTTCTCTTTGTGCTTGTCTACAAGGCCACTTTGAAGGTGCTGGTGTTCTTCTTCAAGGTACATTTGTTTTCTGCAGAAACGTTAGCTCCAGCTACTGAAGTCTCCTATTCCCTTCTTTGCTAGGAAGCTTACTTGTATTCTTTTTTCTTTCCACCATTGACTTCCGATGGTTCCTAGTTTCTGCTCTGGAACTGCCTGATAATCCAAACTGTTTGCCTGTAAAGGTAAAGTCTGTAATTTCTTTAAAGAAAGTCAGTGATGTCATCATATGAATGGTGCAGAAAGAAAGTCCAGTTCATGTCATCCTTTGCTTCCTCGCCACTGGGTATAGTGTGGGATCTGTCAGAGCCAAGTGCTTCCTCAGCATGTTCTTTTTAAAAAGAGGGTGTGTGTTTGCTGGATTACTAGTTTCATTTAAGGGAATGTTTTTATGGAACTTTTCAAGTGGGTTGTGGGGTTATGGGTCAAGTCAGCTGGAGGTATGAACTGTCACCCAAGCTTTCTTATGCACCTAAAATGTAGATGAAGTGGAGACATTACTTAGGTCTACCAGAATGGTAGTTCTTGGAATACTAAAACCAGAAGACACTTTAGAAGTTACCTGGCTTAATATTACTTCTCTGTCAGATGAAAAAACAGGTATATCATATTCGGTGCCATATGACTTGACTGTATTATTCAATAAACACAACGTGTTGAATGATTCAACCTTTTCTCAGTGCCTATGCAGGACTGGGTTTATACTGAGATTCATATAAGACCTGGGCCCTGCCCTCTGGTGGCCCCCAGTCTCAGGGCAAAACATGGATGTAAATCCATGCATTCTCTGAGGACACTTTGACTCTCAATTCTGTGATCAAGAATGATAAATTGCTGAGCAGAAATGTGCAGCCGGCTCACAAAAGGGTAACAAATTGGGTGTAGAATATTTTTTCTCGGCACTCTGACCTTTTGTGTCTGGGGATGCGAGTAGGGGCTGGGACCTCAGTTGGACAGATAGTCAATATTCTTTCTTTATTCTCATTCCTCACCCTTTATACAACCCTTCTTTACAACTTTTCATCTTTTATCTCTCAAACCATCCTCTGACTTCCTATTTGCATCATTTTCCCATTTATTTTGTCTTCTCCTTCTTTCTTAGTATACTGCCTGACACATAGTAGGAATGCAATAAATGTTTGAAGTAATGATTGAGAGGAACTGTTAACTGCTGTGAAGACAATGAAAAGAATAGGGATTAAGCAAACAAAAAGAAACACTATTTTAAAATCTTAACTATTCTATTTTCTAGTTTGTTGTCTTTAATGTCATTAAAACATTACAGATAATGTTTTCATGCTGGGACTAGTTTTTGCTTGGATAGATATTTTAAAATACCCCTACTTGTGTGTATGGGTGTGTGAGTGAAACTAGTAATATAAGTTTTAAAGAAGATATTATACCAAGCCATTTATTTCATTTGATTAAGCCATTAGAAAAGATTAGAGGTGTCTTTAGTTCTGGGAAGATAAGTTTAACAGGGAGCAGATTTTAGAAACATCTGGGCAACATGCACAACACCTTTCTGTTCCCTTATCTTTAAATGCAGCTGTTTGTATTTTTTTTTATATAGCAGATAAGAGTGATAAGGTAGAAACAGCATGTTTGAAAGCTCCAATTTCTTATATCTCATGCAGGTTTCTTCTCATGGCTTCGTTCAGATATATAAATATATAGAGAACCTAGTTTCATTTTTCTTTTTTTTTTCCCTTAGAGAATATTATCTCTATCTAAATAAGTGTCATCACCCAGTGATTGAATGTTACTGTTTGAATTTTCTGTCTTGAATAGAGCTATCCTTAAAGAGGCCCCCCGCTTCAGATAATTGTCCCTTTCTGTTCACTTAGAAGCACTTGCAGTGTTGAGGTTACTGCCCAAAAGGGGGCACTTTCATGATAAGCAAGGAAGGAGTCTTGCGAGCCAGGATTTCCTTGACTTCTTGCCTTTGCTTTTATTAATTCTGTGGAGTTGCGGAACTGCTGGGGCTCTTGGTCAGAAATCTGTGTGCAGAGGCGTCCAGTTTCTGAGTGGGATCAGCTTCGGGCCAAGGGTAGGGGGGAGCAGCAGAAGGACTACAGGAGAGGCGAGTAAGGTCTGACATATGTAAGTTTCACCCTGGTTCCTATCAGATGACCACCATGATGATGACAACAGTGACATATTCTTTTTCTAAGGGAAGGACAGAGAAGTCCTTTTCCTTTCCACATCAACCTTTTCCTTTCCGCATCATTGTGAAGAATAAATCAATGTTGGTTTGGTTGCAGGCCTGTGTATTGATCCCAGTTTTCAATCCTTGAAAATGCTTTTGGGATCTTGTGTTCTTCCTGTTGAATTCAGCAGAGTGGAATTCAGGGAGGGCTATGGAATCCAAATACAGTCTATTATTTATGGGCATGACTGATATGAATAAAAGCAAAGCATGTTACTTAGAGCAAATACATCCTCAATGCTGGGAGCGCTGTGTGTGAGCAGGATCTCAATTGTATGTTTACAAATTGCTCTTCTCTGTTGTGAAATGTTGCCAGCAAATCCAGGAGAATCTTATTGTATTTTTTTTCAAAGTCATCCCCTAAAAGAAGGTGAGACCTTGGTCAGTTGCAGCCTATGCCAATGGGCATTCCCGTGTGCAAGACAGTAGGCAGGATGGGTCTGTGACTTAACACAAGCATGACTCTGAAAGAAAATATTAAGCTATTAAAAAGAAGTCCTTGGCTGGGCTCAATGGCTCAGCCTGTAATCCCAGCACTTTGGGAGGCTGAAGCGAGTGAATTGCCTGAGCCCGCGGGTTTGAGACCCACCCGGGGAACTTGGCAAGACCTCGTCTCTACAATAAATCAAAAATTAGCTGGGTGTGGTAGCACGCATCTGTAGTTCTGGCTACTTGGAAGGCTGAGGCGGAGGGATCGCTGGAGCCCAGCAGGTTGAGGCCACGGTGGCCAGGAGCATGCCACTGCACTCCAGTACAGAGTGAGTCTTCAACTCAAAAAAAAAAAAAAAGAAAAAAAAAAAGAAGTCCTTTAGACTGGGATACATATACAATCTTAACAGCTTAGCAGATTTTTAGAGTTAATTTCACAGAGGCGGTATGGGGTGATTGTACAAGACTGGGTCTTTTCTTCCTGGATTTATGTCAGTCCTGTCATTAACTACCTGCACCCCTGGACAAGTTAGGTCTCCTTCCTTGACTGCAGTGTGTATATGATTGTAAAATGAGAAGGTTTCACCAGGAATCTATTGGTCAACTTTTTTTTTGTTTAAACTATAACCATCATCATAATAAACATTTTACATGGTAATTCAGCACAAAGTTGTAATCCGTGTGTGTGTGTGTGTGTGTGTGTGTGTGTGTGTGTGTGTGTATACACATACATACATATTTGGCCTTACTTTAGGCAAATGTACTTTGATTCTTTTCATTGAATTTCAATCTAGTCCTTTCCATTCCATCTCACCAAAAAAAAAAAAAAAAAGATGATCACAGGCCATTTAAAGTGATTTTGATCATGACCTACAGTTTGGAAAACCACCCTACCAGTTGATTTTTATGGTCTTGTTCTAGATTGCTTTCTCCTTGTAGGACAGGCATATCTGCTTCACTTTGTAGAAGCCTCCTTGGAGTGTGGGATATAGTCTGAGGGTCTTTTTGAAGTCTGATCTGATCTTCAAGGTTCAGTGTTTCTTCTGCTCCCTATAGTTTGGAACACTAATTCTCAGTGTATGGCCTGCAGCCCACAGTGGCCCCCGCACCAAGGTCTCCCTGATAGATTGGGAAAGTGATACAGAGATGAAAAGCTTTTAAACTGTTCTCAGTGTTCTCAATGATATGAGATCTTCTAGGCAGGGGAAGGCTTTGGTGGGTGTCCCTCCCAGGTGTGGTGGGGAAGGGTGGTAAACCTTTTAAAAACTTGTTTGTTTTCTGGGGAAAAGATATCAGGTTATCTCCTTTGACTCCAGGATGAGCTGTATTTGTGCCCAGCAGCTATCCTGGCTCCTTGGTCTGGCCCCCCTCCTGAACACTTGGCTTGAGGAAGGTGCTTTCTTCTCTGATTCCTGAAGGTGAGTTGCTTAGACTTCTGGACATTCTTCCTAACCTGTGGTCAGTACTAAACCCATGTCTGAACAGAAGCTGAATGAGATGCTACAGGAGAGAGAGTTCTTTTTTTTTTTTTTTTGAGTTGGAGTCTCACTCTGTCGCCCAGACTGGAGTGCAGTGGCCGCTCCCAGCCACCGCAGCCTCGACCTGCTGGGCTCCGGCGATCCTTCCGCCTCAGGCTTCAGAGTAGCCGGAATTACAGGCGCGTGCTACTATGCCCGGCTGATTTTTTTTATTTATTGTAGAGATGAGGTCTCGCCAAGTTGCCCAGGCGGGTCTCGAACCCTCGGGCTCAGGCAATCCACTCACCTCAGCCTCCCAAAGGCACGGGATTACAGGCTGAGCCACCGAGCCCGGCTAAGTTGTAGTTCTTGAAACAGCATATGCCTACCTGGAAGGAGGTCTCTATTGGAATATTCCAGGGATAA
>CAUYQG010072704.1:0-35931 GCA_963574415.1 Tarsius wallacei | reverse complement strand
AGTCTCACTCTGTCACCCAGACTGGAGTGCAGTGGCCGCTCCCGGCCACCGCAGCCTCGACCTGCTGGGCTCCGGTGATCCTTCCGCCTCAGCCTTCCAAGTAGCTGGAACTACAGGCGCGCGCTACCACGCCCAGCTAATTTTTTTTATTTATTGTAGAGACGAGGTCTCGCCAAGTTGCCCAGGCGGGTCTCGAACCCGCGGGCTCAGGCAATCCACTCACCTCAGCCTCCCAAAGGCGCGGGATTACAGGCTGAGCCACCGAGCCCGGCTAATTTTTAGTTTTAAGAATGGTGTTTTTAGCTCATGATAGGACATCTAAGTGGCAAGATCTCATAGACATTTGACAACATGGGCATGGAGAACGGCCTAGACACCAGGCTACAAATGTAAGCTTGAGACACAATTGTGTTGAAGTCATCATAAGGGCACTGATAATAACACCTTGTGGAAGAGCGCAGCATTAGTAGAGATGTGCAGAAGACCAAGGGTGAGCCTTGGGGAAGAGAGCCAGCATTCTAGAAAAGAATATGAGCTAGCAACAATCAGGACAAGAAAAGGAGAAAAGGAGAAAAACTTTTTTTTAACTTAAAAAAGCGAATAGCCGGTACTATTAAGCACCATAGTCTCCATGATTCCATGGAAAAACAGTGTAGCCTCCTGTGTTGAACTGTCCTCCTGCACATGGCGTATCCTCTCTGGCAGGAATGTCAGGCAATGGTCCTCTTGGAGGCAAATATTGGTTCAGTGTCACGTTTAGAGCCACAGAACATTGGCTAGTTAAGGGAACATTCGTAGCTGTGTCTTTCGTATACACAGTTGACTTTCTAAAGGCAGGTCTTCACTGATAACAAATAACTATCGAGACTTCCACATCCATTTCTCAAAATGTTTATTTTGAGGATGTTACTGGTTAGAACAGTCATCCTAGAGTGATTAGAGATATCCTAGACACTGGTCATTTTTCCCAAAGACCCTGGGGATCCATTTATTCCTGGGTTCAGTTGGTCTCAGTTGAACCCAGCCATAGGACTTCTCTGAAGAAAATGGCCTTTCAAGATGAGAAAGTCCTTGAAGTATGCAAATGGCTGGTTGCCCTCTTACCAAATGCCTACCATGAGGAAGGCCGCACTTCTCAACCGTTCACGTGTCTGTGAATTACCTGGGGATCTTGTTATGAGTGTAGGTTCTGAGGTTCTGCATTTCTAACAAGCTCCCAGGTGATGAAAACGAGGCTCACTGGAGAGGCTCTTGAGTACAATGGCTGCTTTATAAGTGTCAGCAACTCATGGCCACCATGGCAGCCACAGCAGATCATTGGGTCTGGGATGGCTCCTTTGGGGACCCTCTGAAGGCCCCGAGGCTGGAACCTGCCTCCTCAACACAGTAGGCCTTTCCAGCAGTGGAGGTAAGGGTGGACTGACGTATCCCACCAACCTTGCACCGACGCTGCTGGGGATAAGGCGTGAAGGCTGGGATTCCAGCAGTTGCAAGCAGTGTTCTGTGGCTACACACAACATCTGTGGATATCCCCTATTCCTGAGATGTCTATCTTCTCTGTGGACACAGACTCACAAATTCCCCGAGAGATTCGGTTACACCACTAGAGAAGGCTCATGTGTTTGTTTACACGTCTGCCTCAGAGGTTTTATTTTGTTTAGTTCTAAGGAATATATGAGCTCTAAATCAGCCTTAGATTCCTTTTTATGCCTAGATGGGGTTAGAAACGGAGCCCAGAAGTCTGATGTGCCTTCTTCAGTTCTCACACCCTCAGTGAATTCATCCCCTTAAGATGTAGATAATGCCACACTCTCTTCTCATTCTCCCCAAAGAATGTGAAGGGTAGGGAGGAAGTGCTATATGCCATGACAATTGCATTTGTTTAAAAATGCGAATTTTAAAATCTTGTAATAGAAATGAAGACATTATTATTACAGAAAAGATAGCTGTCTGATGTAGACGCTTCTGTGAAATGTCCAGGCCTGACTATAGACAGTCTTCCATCTTGTTATAAGCCTTGTGTCTTGTGACCCTCCCTAACCTCCCTCCTTTCAGATGCTTCAGTTTCTTGTGTGTCCCACGTGTGGCCTCCTCTTTCCTAGAGCCAGGAGTCAAGCTAACCTGATTTAGAGGAAGTCTTCCCTGCCCAGATGCCCATTTAGTCGACACACAGATGGCTGGCATTTTTATACATTTTTAATTTACCAATCACCTTAGGAATGAAATGGAACAAATGTTTATTGAATGCTTACTATACGGCAAGCCCTCTGCTAAGAGCTTTATGTTCGTTCACTCAGTTAAACCTTGTCATAAAGAAGAAGAAACTTAGAGACTGAGCTCCTTGCCAAGGTAATGCACTCACCAATGACAGAACAAGGGGCGAAAGCCAAGCTGGTAGGATCGGGGCCTTCAGTTCTTGTCCAGTGGTGCTTACTTGCAGTTTGCAACAAAAGAGAGTTTTGTTTAAGGAAACCCCACTCACAGGCATACGTCCTGCTAGCAGAACTCACTAAAGAGTTAAAAAGGACAGAAACAAATAATTATTGGCATCCTATGTGACATGGGTTCATTTGTAGCCAGGGGTCCCGCCTCACAAAAGGACTTGGTAAATTGCCAGGGATGGCTAGGACATCATCTCTAGTGTTCATCCTGATTCTCTGTTGACCATTTTCTTACTCTTGGGTCTCCTTCGTGTTTGTGGGGAAGGGGTGGGCACAGGCGCTGCATGAACTTAAAGAACTTGCTGGATCCCAACTGATAGATACCTCAAATAGATGTCATAGGCAACAAATGAGACTCTGTTACTCTCTAGGAGAATTCTTGGAGACCCCCTTCCTTCTTCCCCACTTCCCTCATGTGTGCCCCTCCACTTTCCACCTAGGGCCTGTGGTTGTTCTCCAGTTGCCGAGGGACTTCTCCACCTGCCTCCCCAAGATGCTCTCACAGCAGGCTCCTTCTCTGGTGCTCTGCCTGCTCTTGCGCTGACCCATGATCTGTTTTTCCAGGCTCTACTCTGTCTTTCAAGTCTGTACCTGGCACCCCCGCTACATGGCACACTTAGATGCCTCCTGTGTTTCTAGGGTTCTATTCACACCTGCGTCTTAGCTGGTGGAAGGGAATATTTATTTTCCCCCTTAGGAAACTCATCATTTGAATTCTAACTCTCAACTTCCTGGCGGCCACCACAAAAACCATCCCCTCAGGAAACAAAACAAGTCCTATCTCTAGAGTTTCCCTGTTTCTTTTCTTTAAAGTTCCCCTGGTGCAACTAGGCTGCAATTAAGAGGCAGGATCAAAGGGACTAGCCGCCTCTGGGGCTGCTGGGACCTGAGAAGAGCTTTGGTCTTTTTAACTGTTTACTTCCCATGACTTGCTGCTTTAACTGCTTCTTTGTTCCTCTGGGCACTCAGGTACCAGAATGGGAGTTTGCTGTGGGAAGACATGTTAGAGTCAGCCGGAGAACTTTCCACATTTCACAGGATTCTGATAGAGAACACCACCCCCCCCATCCACCCAGTCAACAAAAAACCACAAACATTAGATGCAAATCAGAAGAGAAACCCAAGTGGGATGGTATCTGAGAGACCATCCAGCACAATTCATGTCTACGCTCTACCCCAGCCCTGACAAGCAGTTTCTAGCTACCGCTTGTCTTCCTATATATTCTGGACAATCACGACCCCATAATGTACCCAAGCCATAACATTTTGATAGAACATTCTTCCTCGTGCTGAAATGAAATGTGACTCCTCGTATTGCACCCTTGTTTGGGACTTTGGATTGACCCTAAGCAGGCCAGATGTCTCTTCAGCAGGTCACCCCATTCACATATTTGAAGATATCAAGTTTCCTCTGACAGGGCCAGTAGGATACCTCCCTTATTCGGGATATAATACCCTTATTTATGCAACCCAACCGTTTCTCTGGCAATATTGACCCATGCTGAACCTTGAACCTGCTATGATAAGAAAAAGGGGCAGAGCTCTCTACTTTTTCTCAGCACCGTTCCAACCTGAGCACCTAGGGGAGAAAGCTGATGGATGGAGGTGAAGTGAGGAGGGACAGACATCTTCCACAACTGTGTGGGATGCTTTAAAATTGTCTTCCTTCCCCAAAATTGGCTGCGGTCACCTCTGGAAATACCTGGCGCTATTTTGCACAGTGACTTGCAAAACTACGGCAAGGATGACCAACAGACACAGATAGCTATATGTAGATAGCTAGAGATTTAGATAACATAGATTGAGACAGAGATAGACAGACATTTTCACATAAACAATCTGAATAACACCCCAAGGCAGTTTTCAGAGATAAAGTACATATTTTTGGTTTTCTTTTGTTTTTGGTCTCAACAAAATGGGGGTCATTTTAGCTGTAGCTACTCCTCCCAAGTTTTTCCTATGGCTCTCAGACAGGAGTCCTCAGCCGCTTAGAGACACACTCCGCCATTGGTAGGTGCCAAGGTCACTGAAGGAACTTATTAATCCCCAGCTCCGGTCAACAGCAGGCTGCGCTAACCTGCCTTCCTTCTTCCAGAAGGGGAAACCAGGAAGGATTTTCTCCCTCCAATCCGCCCTGGCCTACTCAGGCACACTCTGAACAAATAAAGGAAGCATGGGGAGGGGTGTTGAGCCACTGCCCTTCTAGGTGGCTGGGTTTTCATCTAGAGAAAGCCCTGAGCCTGCTCTAAGACTTCCAGACTTGAGTGGCAACACGCTTTACCGTTTTGCTTAGGAAAATTCTCAGGTCCTTAAGTTCCTCCTCCCTCACAAACTCTGCCTTTTTTTTCCCTTCTCTCTTTACTACCATTTTTCAAGTGCCCTACAAGCCCAGCCAGCACTTTTTTTTTTTGGCCATGCCAAAATGTGCCTTTTTAATAATAATAATTTCTAAAAATCTGCCAGTGTTCTAGCTGACCACTAAAAGGCATGATTTTTCTCCCCTCAGGGTGAAATTGATGTTGTATAACCCAAACCACACTAAATAATTGATCAGAAAATGTAACTGAGAGGCGTGATTATTTTTGGAAACATCCACAACCAATAACCCAGGATACAAAGTTAGAGAACTTGCCGATTAAAACCTTGTAGATACGGGAGTTCATAGGCGTCCCCTTAAGCTAGAAACATGCTGGGTCTTGAGTTAATTGTTCTGCGGTTGTGGATTTTTATTTGGTGTTCTGATCTCTTCCTTCCAGTTTGAGAAATGAGCGTAGAAAGTCAAGGAAAAGTACCCACGTGGCCTGCGTGCTTTGTCAGGTCAACAAATGGAGCAGTCCGTGCAGTTGCCTGTGGCCTCTGTGGTTCCTTCCCTGGACCCCTTAGCTTCAGTTGGCCTGGGAGTTTCCCGTGACAGTTTGGCAGAATCCAGCAAATCCTGGAGTTAGGTTTGTGACTCTCCCCATCTTGCTCCCTGGTTAAATTCAGGGGGAAATAAAATAAACCAAAACCATATGTTTAATACAAAACCAGGCTTCTAATGAACATGTTGCTGTTAAATAATAACCGCCAGCCTGTCCACAAACGACATTCTGGGCGTCGGAGCTGACCTGGCTGGGCTGAGGCTGGGGAAGGTGGGGAAGGGCGATCGTGTTTGCTTCCGTTCTCAAAATGGCCTGTTGCTGGAATCCTTCCAGCTTCTCATGGTGGGAGCAGAGCGAGGACTGCCTTTACCGACTCATCTCCTTCCTTCATGTATTCCTTCTTCCCCTCACATGTTCAGGACTGAAAATTAGAAACACTTTTCTCCTACACACAAAATTACTCCCTCACACACTTTCTTCCTGCTTCGAAATGGCTGTAGCTGCCAGAAAAGGCTTCTCTTGGAAAAATACGTGCTGTCCCGGCCAGGACAGGGACAGGGTTAATTTAAAATGTAGCCAGCCAGGTAGTCAGTCCTCAGGGGAGTGTTTCTCCTTGGGCAAGGGGGTGGTGTCTGAAAAGACCTGATTGAAGGGAGGGGGCAGGGAGGGTTGGAATACAGGGGAAAGGGACTCTGCTAATATTTTATTTCTTAATCTGGGTGTGGGTTACGCAGATGTGTTTACTTTGTGAATATCCAGTGAGTTGGACATTCAGGATGTGTAGGCTTTTTTCTTCAATAAAAAGTTGTAAAAGTGTAGCTAGTCACCTTGCACTGGGTATTGCAACATAAAGGGGAAGCTAGTTGAAGGTGCTTCTGTGTGTTTATTCTGTTCCCATTAGGGCCTCCCCTTCTGGTCTGTTTCTTTCTTCTGGAACCTTCTGGGTCTCTGTTCCCGCCTATAACAAGAACCATGAAGGACCCTAAGAGCTAGTGGAAAAAAGACAGATGTGGAGACCACAGATGACAAAGCCCTTTGCCTTTTCATACTGTGTATCCCTAGACGCCTGTTAGTCCTTTTAATTCAAGGGAGTGTGGATCTCAAATAAATAAATAAATAAAGTGGCTAGGGATGGAAGAATCCAAGACTAGGGAGTCATTGGCACAAATTGGAGTCCTGGGTTCCCACAGGACTCATGAGAGTTACCAAATTGCTGAGTTTGGGTTTCCTCATTTACTAAATTCAGGTTGACCACGCCCACTTCTCAGGATTTTTGTGAGGATTCTGTGAAACCATGGACGAAAAGGATGAGTGAGGGGCCCTTTGTCAATGGGAAGGGGCTGTTGGCATTGCTAATTTAATCTTGGTCTGCTCCTCCCTGGCAAATGTATTCTCTTTAATGAAGTCTTCGTTGACTATAGAAAATTTGCGGGAAAAAAAGCACTGTATGAATGGTTGGAAAAGGAAAAAAGTACTTCTTAAATCTTCCCCACTTCCTTCCCCCTTTTGCAATTTATACACTACTATGACAGGAAAGATATGTAAATAAATCACCGCGGTGGAAGTAATCCATGCCACAATGGAGGTAGGAGGTGCTTTGTGAGTAGATTACTGCTGTCCAAGTGAGGCAGGCAGGGAAGGCTTCCTGGAGGAGACAGCATCAACCTGGCCTTGAAAGACAGATAAGAGCCCAATGTATGCATTTGCAAAGCACCCATACGGGTTTCTCGGGAGTATGGGGTGCAACCTACAGAGTCCTTGGCTTGGACTAGATTGTGAATGACCTTGAATCCCACCCTAAGGATTTCAAACTTTACTCAGAATACAGCAGAGAGCCACCAAATATTCGTGAGCAGGTAAATGATGGGGTCGGACATTGCCTTAGGGAGATAATTCTGTGGGCACAGTTTAGACCCGAGAACTGCAGACACTTAGGCGGGTCATGAAGGCATGAGCTGGAACAGAGGCAGTGAGAACAAGGTGATTTGTCGATGCAGGAGCAACCTACTGAGAGCATGAGCAGGATTGACTGAGGCCAAGGGAGAGGGAGGATGTCAGAGATAACCTGGAGACCATCAACTTAGGAAACAGAAAAAACAGTAACGCCAATGACAGGCACACGCAGAGATAACAAGACTTGTTCTGGTTATTCGAAGCTTGACCAGAGGTTGGAATGTCCTCTGGGAAGCTTAGTCTGGGCTTCTGTGCATGCAGAGTGAGATGTGTATTTGGGATCCATTCGTAGAGGACTGATAGTTGAAATAAAGGGAATAAAGGGAGTTAAAGTAACTAAAGGAGCAGGTGTAATCTTGAAAAGGGTTGATGACACAGCCTTGGAGAAATGCTTACATTTAAGGGGATTTCCTAGGCATGCCTACACTGGCATAGAAACTCAAGGTGAAGAGCATTTCATCCAAGGTGAGAGTGCCTTGGAGCAGGTGTATGGGCCTCATGACCTGTCTCGATGCCTTTGGATCTGTCACGAGGGATCGTGCTGTCCACTATGTCCTGGATTAGGGTTTTCTAAAACAGGTGATCATGGGAAATAATGTCAGGTCCTAAAGAAAGTTTGGTAAAAATGAAGGCTGGAGCTGGTACCATGACGTGCAGATGCTAAGACAACACCCTGACCTTTGGGAGAACCCCTTTGGAAGAGTGGCAAGAGAGACGCTGAACTACAAGGCACCAGGAGGGTGGAAGATGAAGTCAGTTAGGGATGGGGTTTGGAAGATGAAGTCAGTTAGGGCAATCAAAGGAGAGATGGCAATGAGTGGAGAGGAAGCAGGGTGAAGGGAAGGGAGGATCAGGTTTGAGGGGCAGGCGTGAGGGGCTGGCGGGCGGCACCTGGGGCAGCTTGGCGCGCAGGGCAGTCGCTGGGATGGCTGAGGCCTCTGGGAAGAAGATGATTTTTGAAAATTTGTAGGAGTAAGTTTGATTCTGCTCCAACAGGAAAGATGAAAAACATCTGATACGTTTGAAGGAAGGTGGTAAGTTGAGGTCTAAACTCTTCTCTGGGAAGGCTCCCCCGGCTTTTTCCTTGAAAGGAATCCTGCTCGACTCAAAATAACTGTAGTGGGGAGAGGCCAACATACTGCATCGATCCCCACAACTAGTCAAAGATGAGCTCTGCCTCATCGCAGCCTTCACTCCAGTGCAGCGCCCGCTGTTGTGCTTTGTGGTTTTATTATTTTCCTTATCTTTTCCTTCATCACCACCGGGTTTCAGCAATGGGTTCATTCATGAGCTTAGGCCTCTTCTCCAATAAAAATCTGTCAATATAGACATCTCATATGGAATATTTTTATTTATTGATTTATTGATGTATTGATTTATTGATGTATTGATTTATTTATTTTATTTGGGGTCTCACTCTGTCACCCAGGCTGGAGTACAGTGACACCATCAAGGCTCACCACAGCCTTGACCTCCTGGGCTCAGGTGATTCTTCCGCCTCAGTCCCCTGAGAAGTCGGAACTACAGATGTGCCTCCATGCCCGGCTAAGTTTTTGATTATTTACAGCGATGAGGTCTCACTATGTTGCCCGGGCTGGTCTCAAACACCTGGGCTCAAGCAATCCTTCCTCCTCGGGCTCCCAAAGTGCTGGGATGACAGGTGTGAGCCACCGTGCCTGGTCCTGAATATTTTTCATGTCTCCTTATTGTAGCAATTCCCATACATTTTAAACTTGAGCCAACGTCTGGCAAGTAGCAGAAGCTTAATTAATGTTTGTGGAATGCAAGTGAAGGATTGAAGTGTTTTATTATTGAGACAGGCGTTTACTTTTTTTTTTAACTTTTTATTTTGAAATTATTTTAGATTTACAGAAGAGTTGCAAAGATAATACAAAGAATTCGTGGACATCCCTCACCTAGAATCCTCAATATTAATATCTTATATAGCCATAGACATTTGTCAAAACTGAGAAGGTGACTTTGGTAACCAACTGTTAACTAGACTACAGATTTTATTCAATTTCACCAGTTTGTTTTTTTTTTTCGGAAAAGTAGCTCCAACCCAGAATGGTATGGTGCATTTAGCTATCATGTCTTCTTAGTCTTCTCCAATCTGTGACAGCTTCTCATTTTCCCTTGTTTTCACGATCTTAATGCCAGGTACTATGCAGTCATTTTAAATTTAATAATCTGTATGTCTTGGTGTCCCTTAAGTGCACCAGGACATCCCAATGTTCCACATTTAAAAATCGATAGTGCAGGAAACAGGCATTTCTATAGGTGATTATTAGCTATGAGTCACACTCAGAAATCCATAACCCGTCCTCTACACAAACACACCCAGAAACTTCCACTGTGATGGAAAGAGAATATATCTTTTTTCCCCTGGGAGTGTACACATCTCTATGAAATTGTATTTTAGGACTGAAGCAAGGCCAGCTAAGCCCCAGCCCCTTCAACCAGGGATCTCTCTTCATTTAAACTTCAGAGAAGTTTGACTGATGCAGGCAGTGGACAGAGAGAGACTGAGGGTGAAATGCACAGCCTGAGAGTTCTCTGGAGCATCTTAACTTTTAAAATAAGTTTTAGTTGCTTGATTGCTGTAGGAGAGACACTCTGGTTGTGTTCAGCTGCACAAAATGTACAGCACCTCGTACAAAATGGATTGACCTATTTCTTCACCCTTGAGGGCCACTTGAAAACTTAATAAAAGACAAGCGCATCCACAGTCAAGGCCAGAATAAGATCTGCAGCCACTGGGACAAGGTCATATTTCTGTAATGTGTTCACTTCTTCACCCAACTCCAACCCCAGGAGAAGAAGTTGTGTTTTGTTTCCACGTTCATTTCAAAAGCTTTTGCCAGTTACCTCAAAATTTGGGTTTTTTTTGGCTGCACAAACTCTTAGCAAGCTTGATAAAAAGACAGATTAGCTCCCAAGATTATGACTCAGGGAGTCTAGAGAAGGGCTCAGGTATCTACCCTTATTGCAAGAATACACAGTGATTGTGGAACAAATTATTCACAGACCTACTAGCATAGGAGTTGATTCAAATCCTTAATTCAGGTTCTGGCTCTGCCATGGACTAGAGGCACAACTTCAGGCTAATTTGGAGATTTTAAATCTCAATTTTCTCATCTTTAAAATGATTATAATGATACCCACTTCTCTGGGTGATAATTAGGATTAAATGGGTTCACCTACATAAAGACCTTTCTATCTTGCACAAAATGCATACTCAATACATAAAAAATAAGATATATTTTTCTGGGGCAGACACAAAGCTACTAGAGAATCACCACCAATTAAAGCTACAGACCCTCTTAAGCAATTCCAGAAAGAGCAGGGACTCTGGCATGACTATTTCTGCAAATTCTTAAAAGTCTTGTCATCACTCACAAAGGCTTCATTGTTCTTTTAGCAAAATGTAGGAAGGCTTTATGTTCTGCAAAAGACTTTGGGGAATGTTTATATTTGAAGGAGATGGTAAGACACTGGAGAATGTTACCCCAGACTAAAGGAATCATAGTATCTCTAGGATGATTGAAATGTACTTGTTTTCAAAAATCGGAAGTGCTGGGCTACATTTGAAAAGTTTCATGTAGCGCATGTGTGAAAATAGAGCACTTGAATGAGCTCTGTGATAGGCCATGCCTTGAGCTGTTTTGACACGGCTAAAATTGCTTCTGTCCTCACTCAGGCTGTTTTTAGATTGTTTAAGCAGATGGTAACTGGTTCACATTGGGACCAAACTCCTGAGCTTAAACTTTTGGAAATGAATGACTGAATGACTGAATGAATGAATTTCCTTTGGGGCCAAAAAACCCTCTCTTGACATCTGCTAGTCCATTCTGGCCTTCTGGCCCCTGAGGAAAGGTTAGCCTTCTTGTTGCTTAGAGAATGAATTAAGTCAGGATTGCTTCAAGGTGTTTCCTGGAACCAGACTCTCCTTCCTTCCTGCATGTGCTGACCCAGTTGCCTGTGTTGGAAAACTCAGTATCACATGTTTTTTCCCCTCCCACTGAGAAACCATCAACAGCAGAGAGACTTTCACAAGTGAGGTGTTTGCTGGAGCTCTGGGTCATAAGATTTGGGTCACACACAAAACAGGAGGAAAGATGTGCAGTACAGAGTCCATTTGATCAGCACACAGGGAGAAATAAGAACAGAAAAGTGAAAAAAAAATTCAAAAATAGAGGAGGGAGCACAGGGGAAAATGTATGCTACACTGAAATCTAAAAAGTCTCACTTCCAGCTTTCACTTGAGAAAGATTTTCCATTTTTTTTTTCCAAGCCAAAGTTTATCTGCAAATCTTCAAATCCATTTTGAATCATTTTCAAAAGACTCGGCCCCTCCAATCAGAGTACTGATTAAAATCCACTGTGGTACTGTGGGCCTAGTACCCAGATGCCATGTAAAGGAAGCAAAACAAAAGTGACTGGTAGCCAGCAATCAGAATCGAGCAGTTTAGATATGCACCCCATGTGCACACACACATGCGCCACAAAAGCCAATGGAGAGCCCTAAGACTAGCCCCATTTGACCTGGGCCGCAGACACTTAGTGCTTAATCCGAGATGGGAGGAGGCGAGAGAAGCCATTGGAGTCAGGGAGTTGGGTCTGACTCCAATTGGAGTGGGTCGTGTGTTGAGTTTAGAAGGATGCCTGGATTTAGATATCTGTGAAGGAGAGCGGAATACATCCCATATCAAAGGAAACTGCTCAAACAAAAGCCAATAGGAGGAAATGAATTCTTATTGTGTGCACACATGAGTTCCTCAGAGAGGAAATTGCCTGATTCAGGACACTTCCGATGTCTCCTGAAACTACAGGGACGGGCTGGGCCTATGTTCCCACAACCCATAGGTGTCTCCCTCAACCCTGGACTATCTGCAATGAAATGGGTAGGATTTTAGCCAACCCACCTACACTTCTATGCTTCCAGAAACTTCGATTACAAAAAATGTCTCTTTGAAACCCAAAAAGCAATTTTTTAATGTTTTTCCCGATGCTTTAGGATGTTTGGATCTAAGGAATGGGGAGCAGGCACTTGGCTCAGATATGTTGCTCTCTTTATAGCCAAGACTCATCTACTCCTCTGGGTCCATCAGCCATCTGGGTCGTAGCCTATGCCTTCAGGGCCATCTCGATAAAGGGCTCTTGTTGGCTGCCTGGTGTGGGTCAGGCCAGCTGAGATGAGGCCCCTTGAACTACTCAGAGGAGTTTTGCATTCAGGTCCCTCAGCTAGACAATGGTAGCACCAACAATTCTGTTATTTGCCATTTTCTACCGAAAATATAATCCTGACCTTGAATTTTTGCTTTTGCAGGGCACAGCCTGGTGCCTGGGACTCGTCCTGGGTCTCATGTAGAACATAGAGACATCCTCAGTCCCTGAGAAACTTAGGGTCTAGAAGAGAAACATACATTCCAGTTAACATAACAAGAAATGGAAACCCTGGAGGCCCTGTGGTGGGGGATGGGGCACCTACTAGTCATTAAAAGAGCTTGGAATGAGCAGGACTTGCTATGGTTTTTTCCCCCTTTATGTTGCTTGATTGACAGTTTGAGTGCAGTTCAGCTTGGATCTGTGGGGATGCTACTCTAACTGGCATGTATTATGGAGTCATTGTCCAATGACATCATCTTCTGAAAGTGGTGCTGGGGGAAGGAAAACGAAAGCAGACTGAGCAGGGCTCCACGCACAGCGGCCCCTCCCCTCCGCTGAAGTCTGTGCTCCTGTGGACCCGTAGCCATCATGCCCTGTTGCTGCCTCCAGCCCCAGAGCTTGGGCATAAGCCCAGAGTGTTACCAACTCAGGCAACTCCTCCCATATCCTTCCCCCCACTCCACAAGGTGACTGTCTACAGCAGTGGCCAGTGTGACAGGCATGAGCAGTGGATGTAGGAGAGAAAGTTGATCAAGGGCTCCGCGGCCGTTAAGGTGGATGCATTTTCAGTTTACCCTGGAAGATGAAAAACCAAGCTTCTTCCATTTTCTTACGGATCACTCTTGGATGGCTCATTTTATTTAGTCAGTCAACAAACCCTAGGTGAGTAGCTGGCATGTGTCTGATGCCGTTCTGGGGGCTGGACAACAAAGATGTGTTAGCCTGGCTGCTGGGCTCCGTTCTATCCAGACGCAGGAGCAACAAGGTCAACTTAAAGGAGATGAGGATGAGAGGAGAGGCAGCACAGAGGTCAGAAAGGGCAGGACTAGATCTCCAGGATAGTGGGGGTAGAAGGCAGGGTTGGGTATGATTTTCCAAGAAGGGATTTGAACTGGGCCTTGGAAGACGCCCTGAATGCTAGCTAGCAAAGAAAGGAGAGATGTGTGTCACTGTCTCCCATTTTTCTGAGTAGCATTCCTTCCAAGTGGTTGCTCCTGAGGGCTCTCAGGTCTCATTTATAAGCTAAAATGAATAGGCAATTAAGCATTGAACAATTTTTCTTTTTCTTTCTGTGCTTCTTTCTTCTCTACCCTTGGAGGGAAAAACAAATGAATTAAGAGTTAAATTTGCCAGCAAAAGGCATAATACAATTGCACAGAAACAAGGCTATTTTATTTAGCCTGGATAGGGCTGGGTACCCGAGATTTTTGCCCTCCAGCATGGGTCTTGTTTTGTTATCGTTCACGAAAGCGGCAAGTAAAAGCAGGTAGAGTAAAACTTGTGTGTGGGTTCCTGCCTGTTATCCTTACACTTCTGTCTTGCACAACATCAGAAAGGCAAGAGGAAGCACCACACCCTTGTTTTCAGCCACAGTATGGACAGTATTTTATCCTCCACTCTGGCCAAAAGAGACCACTTTAAAAAAAAAAAAAGATTCATCTCACATAACACTGAATAATGGTGATTTCAAAATTCCTCATAGTTTAAAAGCTAATTTATCTGAATAGGACATAGAAATCCTTGTAAAATTCCAATGTAATTCTCTCATTATATGTAGTTTATTTCAAATGTTATCACACGCCAAAGATTAAAAATGTAAAGAAACCCACTGGTGAAATTATTCCAATGATTTTAAGTTTTCATGCATTTCAAGCATGATGACTTTTGTAGCTGTCCTGAATAAACACAGGCTGTAATTTTGAAAGCAACAAACTGAAGGATGCAGAGAGGAAACTAGGCCAGTGCCCAATAATACCGCTGAATAGATCAAGATCAGAAAAGCTAAGGAAAAGCATGTCATCCGCTAAAGAAAATAGGCAATGAATAGAGAGAAGTCAACGTACACTCAGGATGATTCCCCTAGCCGTTGAAGTCACTGAGAACCATGAAACTTTGACTTTGGCATGTATGAACAGCACTCTTGTGCCTTTGTTTTACAATGTAGACCAACTGACAGATAATGTGCCTTGTTTCTCATTGACTTTGTAATCTCATTCTTTGCCACAGATATAATGGCCTGTTTGTTTTGCTGCTGGTGCACATTGGTCAAAGAATCAGGCATTTGTTTCATGGTGCTTGTTTTGAAGAAATCAGTTCTGGGTACATCTTTACACTGTCCGTGAAAACAGAGGCTTATCTGGGTGAGAGATACTGGGAGGGGCTTGCATTAATCCACTACTATAGAAAATGAAGTTGAAATATAATAAAACTTCATTTCAATCTAATTACTGAAGGGAGTCTGAATTATAGACTATTCATAAAGATGTACGGTTTTATTAATTATAATGACATACAGCAATTTGAGTTGGCCAGGAGTATTTTTATCTAATAGTGACCCTTAAGAGTTCTTGTTAATAAAGAGATAAGAATGATTTACAAGTAATCTTACAGGTATTTTTAATCTAAATACATGGTAACAAAACTCCTGAGATGTTTGACCTCATAAGTAGGGTAAATATTCCCGTCAGAATTATGTTAAGATTGTTCATTTATTCAGCAAGCACCCCCCCCCCCCGCCCTTTTATTTCGTAAATTCTTCAAAAGTAAACTTCAGCCCAGGCTGGGGTGGTTTCCACTCACAAGGGAATTCTGATCAGTTGGCAGTGGCTGCCTGCCTCAACACTTGCTTAGAGAAGTTTTTGGGTGCCAAGTCTAGGCTCACAGGGAAAAGGTGGACAGGGAAAGGAAAATTAGGATGACCAGATGTCATTCATTTGTACCAGGTCTGCGCTGGGAGGGGCTTACATTTATCCCCTTGCCATAGGTCCTTCCAAATGGTTACAAAGTTAGGCGACTCACAAAAGTCATCCCCAAACACCTACAAGATGATAGTAACTTTTATATTTCTGGTAACAAAGTTTCTAGGTATCTTCCCAAATCCAGAAAAGCCTTGTACTTTCTACAAGGATGATTGCCATTTAACTATCCTAGTTCAATTAGACCCTAGGAGGAAATTAAAGTTGAATTTACTAACTTGGTAGCTATGTAAAATGCACTTTTATTTTTACTAAGTTTAAGTAACAAAATTAATAAACAACTCATCTTTCTTTCGTATGTGGTATTTAGCCCGAGGGTAGGGCTGTTACACTGTAATGAGCCCATTGAAACAGTATTTTAATATTTTGCTTTAAATTCACGTGAATTATTATTGCGGCTTTTGAAAAAAAGTGAAGAAGTGCTGATTTCCCTCCATTAGAACAAATTTGAAATTCGGAGCCAAGTTCACACAGTTGCCCAGCTTCCAGGAAGGGAACTAATGCCCTGTAAAGCACCTACTGTGTTCTAGACACTTTGATTTGCTTTCAAAATTCTTTTTCCCCCTAATGTAATGCTCCCACCTACCTAAGAGATATATAGAATTGTCCCATTTTGTAGACAAGAAAGTGAGGTTTAGAAAGGGACTGTTTGTTCAATATGGAGCTTAAACTGAAATTAGACTCCAAAGTTGGCTGAAATTTTTCTTTGGAGTTCAGAATTTAAACAAATGTCGCTTGTTCCAACTTTTAAGCAAGACTCTTACAGTGACGTTTTATGAATTGAGTAATAAGGATTTGAGAACTTTTAGCATTTTGAGAGCCCTTAATCATCATTGGCTTCTGTTATTTCACTCTCACACATACATACACACATACACACATGTATACATTGAACTTCAAATGTTTATTGCCAACCACCTTGCCTTTTTCTTCAAAAAGAAAATGTGAATGACTACCCTTCATGTTCGAAAATTATCTAAAACCTAGAAAGGGGAGCATTTTATCTGAGGACACAGACTCTAAAGTGTACAATAAACTCAGCAGTGTGTGTAAGAAACCAGAACATTGTCCTGACATTTTATACAGCATGTAAATTGAACTTCGAATACATAGGAAGTCTGCTTTCAGTTAACCACTGTGAATAAACTTCTGTTTCTAAAATTCTCAGTCTCTATCTTTCGGCGGAGGAGGGTGGTGGGATTGGTGGTAGAGAGAGGCCCCTCCCCACTCTCTCTGAGAAGGCCTTTTATTAATTTCTCTAGATGAATTTTTGACCCTGTAAAGAAAAAGAGATCTATTGTACTGAACCACACTAGAAGACAGGCTCCCCCAGACGAGCTTTTTCCTTCCTGCTGAAGGACACAGATATCGGCTTTATGAGCTGGTTACAGTCAGCTTTATCGCAAAGCCACTAGATTTTCTTAATATACTTATTGCTGTTCTGTAAATAGCACAGAGGCAATCATGAATCTGAATCACTTATGGGGTCACAATGAGACTGATACTGGTAATCTTGGGACGAACGTGTTGAGTAGCCTAAATAATGAAACTCGTAATTGGAATTCTTTCTTATTGTGCAGGCTGACAGTCTCAAAGCCAATCCGTTGAGTACCTATTGTCTACCTCTGAAATTTAATGAGATAATGCATGCTCTAAGCACTTTGTTCACTATATAAAATTCTATGTAAATGCCAGCTGATAATATTAAAGATAACAATTGTATTAACATTTTTAATTAAGACATGAAGAGAGCTCCGAGATTGCCCAGCATGTTTCTTTAAAAAGATGATTCATTAAAAACTGCAATATATTTTATTTGTTTTTTTATTTTCAAGAATACTTGGAGGAACAAGTACCTGAAGCCTGGCTTTATGTTAATAATACGAAAACCTACAGGGAACCGATTGGGTTTTTTTCTTTCTTTAAAATGGTATACTATCCTGATTTTTTAGAATTCGGAATTGTCCTTTGGTTCCCTTGAAAAGCAGGATAGTAGAGGAGATATGGTCTAAGTTCCAGTCCAGGAGACTGCTAAATTTTAACTCTGACATTACTGTAGTTTTTTGTGCTCTTGGGGGTGGCTTCACTTCTCTCATGCGTGTTTCCTTTGTTTATTGATTGAAGTTAATTATATAACTTGGGACATTAGGATGTGTATTCCGATGTCAAGTGTTATGGTTGTTAAGGCAGTGGTGCTAAAAATATTGTCTGGAACTCTAAACATTTTCTTTAGTTCATCCATTAAACAGCTAAAAAAAAGTCAGAATGGTTAATTAATTAACAATGTTATTTACTCCATATTTTAAATCACATTTTTATTCAGTGTCATCATTTTTATCTTAAACAATTTCATAAGCAGTTGATATTTGATTCTGCATTCTCATTGATTGCTCTACCAGTGAATTTTATCCCAAAATATAAGTTTACCCTAATCTAGAAAACATTTAACTTGAATCAAAGCACATATGGCAAACCACTCATCACATGTTTGAAAGTTAATTTATCATCAGACAAACTCAGTTTAGCGTTTTTATGCTGCACTAAATGTGATATTCCTTTTCATATTTATTATTCCTGAATTTAATGTGTAATTATGTATTCTTTGCATAACACTTTTCATAATATTTTATAATCATGGCTGGGGCTCTTGTACCTAGTTGAACAGCTTAGTTGGTTAAAGTCTGAGATGGTGGTTACAGGTCCCTGGTACCACAGACTCATGTTTCACCCAAACCTTAGCCCACCATTGCCAAAATATGTGCTATGGGTCGCCAAAGGAACCAAATCATAGCATAATATCTCTAACCATTTCAGACACACATACAAAAAGAAACTCTATGTTCATTATTGCTGTTAAGAATGATTAAATCAAGATAACTTTTTTCTCAGAATCCCCCTTCTTCTAAATTTATGTTCAAACTGTCACATATGGTACCTTGATGGTTAATTTTCTATTAGTTATGTTTTATTATTAGAAGCAATAATAAGCAGTTATAATTTAACATTTTTATGCTAAGTTTATGAAAAGTGTTATGCAAATTTTGCTATTATTAGAAAGCTACAATTTGCAAGCCATTGTCACTCTATTCTTTCTTTTATTTAATCCCTTTTCTTAAAAGTTGGCCAGGCCCCCACCCTGCCACAACCCACTCATTGTGAGTTGGAATTATTTTAAATTAATATGGTTGTTTCAATATTAAACTGTATTTTACCTTGAGACTTATTTTTCAATAATATTTATAATTTCTGCTACACAATTTGGACAACAGACTGTGATATATAATATGCCTATTATTTTGTCTAAATAAGCACAGTTCACAATTTTTAAAAATGTGTCCAGACTTAGTAAGATAATGTGATTTCCCTATTTCTAAATTTTTTTGCATTTTAAGATATTCAGTATGGAAAGTATATCCACATTTTATAAACAATTTTCCCTAGATGGTAATAACATTTGACCTACTGTTCAATTTTAAAGGAGGAAATGATATAGCAAGCATAAAAACCCAGGGGACATTTTAAGATTTTTTTTGTCTTAGAATGTTTTTAGTTTTATTTTATTTTTTTGATGATAAAAATCTTTGCTTCCTCAAGAAAAATGTATAATATTTAATATCATATGATAAACATTTGGGCTTGACATTCAACATTGCCAGAAAACACAATTTTAAGAGCTGCTTAATGTCTGATGATATGAAGATATAATTTATTTTAGCATTTCCTGTTGCTTAACATTTGCAGGAATTCTAATTGTTTATTTTCATAAATTATGCTGTGATTAAATGCTGATACATAAATATTTAATCCCAGCCTGATTTTTTTTCCTTTAGGATATATCTTTCAAAGTGGGATTCCTGGGAACTGCTACCTATTTATTTTATCCATTGCATACCTGAGGGTATTTTTTATTTTCATATTGGATATATAATGTGATTGCGCATGTTATTTTGAGTATTTAAGTTTTCCCGTTTCAACTTCCATAGACATTTTTATTGTATTAGCCTTTAGTGTTTTGTGCTGCAAAAGAGAACACTCTGTTTGTAGTTAATGGGCTGAGGGCTGAATCATTTTAGAAATCTTCCTTTATCTTCCTGGTTGCTACAAGTTTCCAGATTTGCAAAGATTTTCACTGACTTTGCCCAGAACATGGATGTTTGTTTGGATCTTCTTACTGGAATTTCCCAAGATTCCCTTAGCTATATCTTTTAATTGTTGCTTCTTTTTCATTTGTTCTCTTATTTTTTTCTCTCCATGAACATTAATAAATCTAAGGTTACATTTTTATTTTTTAACTTCCATACCTGTCAATAGCTCTCTGATCAATGTAATCTTTTCTCCAATTTTCTCTTTTTGTGTAAATAAATATGCCTCTTGCCTATCCTTCACCTCCTTGATTCTACTTTGTTAACTGATAGTGTACTTTCTTGCATCAAATTCAGATTTTAGTTCTTCTGTTGAATTGCTGGTTTCTTCTCATTTCTTTCTTATGTCAACCAATGGCCACTTTTATTTCTTGGTCCCTTTTCAGCTCAGTCTGACTTTTTTCCATCTTTGCTCTCCTATTTCATAAGTCCATGAGGAAAGAATAGACCTTCCTGAACTTTATTGAAAACACAAAGCAAGATGCTGTCTTCACTTTTCTTACAGATAAAACTTGAGTTTCCTTCTCCACCCTCCTTTTAGTTTGCAGACTCTTTCAATCAGTCATATTGGAACTTTGTTGCATTATCTAGCTGTTTATTTGTTTTTTCATTCATTCCTTGATCTTGAATGAAAAGAGGTCTATGGACGCTTGGTTCTTTTTTATTCAAGACAGGGCAAAGAAATCTTTTTTACAGCTTCTCACTTGCTGCCTATCAATATAATCCTCTCCTCAAATTTTAAGTAGAAGACTCTGATAGAAATCTGATTTAGTTCAGAGGTGTTGCTACTTCACTATGTTGGGAGTTCTGGCCATGATGTATCCAGCAGGCATATGTCATCTTTGCTGAGTCTCTTATCATAAGGAGTTACTTCTTTCTACCTAAATTTTTACTTTCTCAGCGTGGATGCCAAATACAGAACAAAGCCAAGCCTCCTTGCTGTTGTTATTTCCACTGCACAGGGAAGAACTATTGAACTGTCAGTTTTTGGTTTTTGGTCTGGTGTAGCTACTGGGTAAAATTTAGGGTTTTGCAGTATAACTAGTAGAAGCACAAAGACTTCAAGACACGTGGCTGGTATGCTTTCCATGTTTCTAGCACTGTGTTAACTGTCCTCCCTACCTCCTAAGCCCCTCCTTCCCCAGAGATGTTGTGGGGGAAAGTTAACTATTTGTGCTTAAGTTGACATTGTATCAGAAAGTCAGAAGGTTTTCATAAACATGCATTGAAGCTTTCAAGATGGAATTTTTTGCTGTTCTTTGTTTGCATTGTTTTGTATTCTTAGAAGGATCTGCATGCCTGTTATCAAGGAAACATATACCTATATATATTTTGGCCCTTTTGTGAATTATCTTTTTAATTAAATCAATGAGTAGATCCATCGGTGAATAGTGTAAATTGAGTTTATAAATTACTTTAGTCTCTCTTTTTCCCAGTTTTTCAAATAACACTTACTGAATAAGGCATCCTTTCTCCATGTGTGGTTATTTATTATCTTGTATCCTAAGTTCTTATACATGCTGTGACCTCTTTCAAGAAATTTTTAGTCAGTTTCACTGATTTATCTGTCTATTCCTTCAGTAGCAACAAACTGTTTTGTTTTAGATTAATAGTGCATGTATCCAGGTATACTAAGGTCATTCCCATATATTGTGATTCTTTTTCAGGAATTTATGTTCTATCTTCATCTGCTGCTTCTTTCAGAGAAATGCCAACATCATTTTTCAAGTTCTTGTACTCAAAACAACCACCCCCAACAATAAAAAACCCCTGGGATTTTATTAAAATTGTACTGAATCTACAAATTAATTTAGTGAGAACTAATATTTTTAGATGGCAAGAATGCCAGTCTACAAATATCTCTCAATTTTATTCAGATATTATTTTATATCTCTAAGTAAAATTTGTTAATTTTTTTGCTTGTCCAATACATTTTCAGTTAGCATTATTCCCAACTGTCTTATGTTTTATAAAGCTATTATGAATGAAACATTTTTCTATTATATATTCTTCCTTATTATTGCTAGAAAACAAGAAAACTATTGGTTCCACTTAACTTTATTTAGTTATCGCATTTCTGGCAACTTCACTGAACTCACTTTTCCTTGTGATAATCAAATTTAATTCTCTTGAATTTTCTGGGTAAATAATCATATCATCTGAAGATAACGATAGCACTTTTCTCCTCTTTTCCAGTGGCTATGCCATATATCACTGTTACATATTAATGCATTGCCTGCACCATTTTATGGCTTTTTGAAAACTTTGAACAGCTTATCTTCTGGAAATTCCCAAAAATAAACGGTTAGTGACAGAGGTTTTTCTATATTGGATATCCTGTTGTGCATGCAAGTTCCCACTGAGAATTTTAAACTAATTATAGCAACCAGCAGCCGATTTTTCAACTTGCTAACCGAAATCTGAGACACCTAAGTATCTCATAAATATTAATTTTATGATATTAAAAATATAGTGCAGGGTGCTACATTTCAGGCTGATTGCATATAAGTTTCCTGCTTCATAGAAAATACAACTTTAATATATTAATTTAAAATAAAGATGACCAACTATACATTTTTTGCTTTGCTTCTTCTATCCATTTATATATCCATTTATCGACTCAACAAATATTTCTTGAACTATGTGCTCGAAGCAGAGAAATGAAAAAGAATAGTCCCAGCCTAGCCATATTAGGGGTGTTCCGTTCTGCTTACATAATTGTGCCCCCGAAATATTCATGGCTTGAATACATGATATCAAGTGAAAGCGTATGTACTTACTAAGTGCTTATTACACTCTAATTATATGCTTATGACTTAAGATCTGTTCCTTTGAGATAGAGACACCTGTGACAGGTGAGTTAAAAACAGATATCATCTATGGCTCCTGTTCATTCATTACCAGAGACTTCTCTGATTTCTTGTATTCTCATCAAGTTCTCTCAGTTGAGAAAATTGGGAGATATATAGATAAATGCAAGGAAATTAAACATGTTTCAAGTTTATCAGTTTTCCCACTTATTTAAAAAAGAATCCCCTGGCTTATTCTATCTTTATAAACTAGCGATATACAAGTCTCTTTTTAGCCGATAACATCGTACTTATTATAGTGTTCTTCATTAGTTTACCTTCCAAAAAGTGTGCAAAATTTTTCTTAGAAAGCTTCAGTAAAGTTTTTGAAAAACATGTACAATTTTAACGATTAAAGGCTGACAAGTAGCTTTTAGATACATTAAAATATCACAGCACCAGGTAGTTTCCAAATGTGTTAATATTTCTGACTTCTCTTTGAAAAATAAATTATAGTTCTCAATTAAACATCTAAAATAAAATTGTCAATTCCAAATTTTGAAGCGTGAAGGAGTTTGATATACTGTGATTGAAAAGGATGGTGTTTATCAATGTTCTGGAAGTAGCTCATAAAAATTTTGGCTGTGAAAGTTTCCATGAAAACAAAACCAGTATTTCTGTCTCTAAAATGTTCTCCGAAAAACATTTGCTTCTACTCAGAATTTTTTAAAAATCTGAACATCTGATTTCAACTTGACTTTTGAGTTCTTTTGACCCTAAACTTAATCCTTCTCGCTATCCTCTCTTTTATATTTGATCTTTGTTGTTGTCAGGACATAAAATCCTCTACAATTCCAAATCTTTTAAAAAATGACAGTATTATCCATAGTCATAGTGTAAATTCTTAAGAGAAATAGTTAATTTGATGGATTTCTGAAAGCAAGATTGAATAAGTGTGAGCAAATACAGCTGAAACCCAATGCATGCCACTTTTCGTAGGAGCATGAACAAACCAGTCGCTCTTGACTGGCCCTGATGTTCCAGTAAATAAATCAGTATGTAGAATTTCCCAGCCACAAAGCTGACACTAAAGCCAGAGTATACACCATGATCATTTCAGGCTTTCAGATATGGAGAAAAGCATTATTTTCTTCTCCGAGGAGAGCGGAAGGTTCAGATGAAATCATTAGCCTTAATGAACCTGTGTTCCTGCTGTAGGGTGAACAGACCAAACTCCTATGGGTCACAGGTGTCTCCCCAGAGATCCCTCCCACTGCTAGGCAAGAAACATGATTCCTGACATGTCCAAGGTAGAAAGGCCCTTGGAGACACTGTTGTTCAGTATTTCTCAAGTTCTTCCTCCAAAACATCCTTATAGCAGAGGAGAGAGGAAGTGATCTCTTCAGAGTACAAGGATTGACAGAAGAAATCTGCTTATTTATCTACAAAAGTCTTCTAAATCTTGCCTTCTTCTCCATGGTATATCTTTGTTGTAATATACAACAAAGATTTTAAATGACATATCGCTTTAGTTGTTTGACTTTCTCTTTTATCCCCATCAAGTTTTTCAGTAAAGCAGATGCTTTGTAAGCTGCATTGTGTTTATTTGCCTTGGGCCATGTAGCCACTCACACTCCAGTTTGAAGACCACTGCTTGGTCCAGAGTCTTTTTTTACGGTTGGGTAAACTGAGACCTGGACAGGAATTTTGTTTTTCTCTCTACACTGACTACATTTATTATATGAAATTTGACATTGTACTATCTATAGAAACATCTATAAAATTATGCATTTATTTTTAATTTCAGAGTTTGGAGTACATGTGAGGGTGTACTACCTAAGTAAATAGCATGCAGGTGAGGTTTGGGCTTCTGGAGTTCCCTCTCCCCCTGGTAGTGGACCAGTTATCCAGCATGTGGCAGTGGGCCCCTGATCATTCCTCCCCCAACCATTTAGCAGCGTCCAGCATCTGTTGTTGCCACCTTTGTGCTCCTGTGCTGGACAGGAATTGTGACTCACCCCAGACCTTCCAACTAGTGTGTGACTGCAGGAGCTAACACTCCATCCTCCTAACTCCCAGCCTTACCCGTTTTCTGACTAACAATTAAACAATGAGGCCACTCCCAGAGGGCAGCTGAATGTGTTTCAGAGGGCGTTCACTTTTTACAGTTTTCCACTTTGGAAAAAGAAATGTTGGTTGCCCTTTCATTCTAGAAATTTCTTGGAACCTACTGAGCTGTGTTTTTTTTTTTAGGGGGGTATGAGGAGAGCTGAGCCAATTATTGATGAAGCGTCCATAATCTACCCACAGACTTGCACATGCATTCACTCTTGGTAGCCAATGTGCTTCTCTTTCTGAAGAAAACTATTGGGGAAGCCAAAAGCGTCAGCTTAAGACAGATAAAAGTGAACCCTTACAGCTGCCAGCTTGGGGACATGGATTTTTTTTTTATCAGTTTTCTTTGAAAATATTGGAACTCCTATTTGCGAAGCTAGATAGAAACTTGGAACGCCCATTAGCAGGCTCGACGACGAGTTGGTTATAGCAACTAACAGAGTGAAGGACTCATAGTCAGACCTAATAAATGTTTGCTGCTGGTGAGTCATTCATACTGAAAGAAGTGAAGCAGACAGAGACGTCTCTGCCAAGTGCTGCAGGTTGTCAGGGTGGCCTTAACCAAAATTTCCACCGATGGTGTTGCACTCTTCCCACCGTGGCTTTGGCTTCGCAAGAACCCCAGGAATGATAATGCCATATACTCACAGTCTGTCTTGAGTCTTCCAGATATTCATAGACAGCGTTTCGCTAGAGTCTCAGCAACAACCTAGTAGAGATGAGGCAACAGAAGTTTCAAGTTCAATGACTTGTCCAAGTGTACATGGTTGTGTAGGCTGTATCTCTTGAATCTTAGTATGGATTTAAGTAAGCAATCCATTTCTCATTTAGAGGCACACTTTTACTAAATCCCGAGTCATTTTAATTACCACCAGCAAGACACATTTTAGTAAGCAAAACATTGTTCTCATCTTGTACTCGGAGAGTTTCATTGTAATCCTAAAAAATATTTTGCATTTATTTCATCCCTAGTTAAAAAGAGACCGTATTAGCAAAATAATACTTCACATACAAAAGCAGTACTGCATGGTCAAGTTGCTTTTTTATATAGTGTTAATGACAAACTTACTTAGTTATTGGAATATGCAGAGAACAGAAGTAGGTGGCCATGTGATAATCTACATACCAGAAAAAGGTCCTATTCAGACTCTACCCTTTTCTTCCCCATTTTATCTTGTCAGGTTTGGTTTGATTCAAAGCTACTGGTTCTCCTGGAGAAGGAGGTCAGACCAGTTTGAGGAACAAGGAGCATTAAAAGAGCAATTGAAGTATGCACGTGGGAACTCAGATGATAAAATCGTTTTGGAAAATAATGAACAAGTAACTCGAGAGCTTGTCTTAAGGGTGGTTTCGCAGGTTAGGCCAGGTTATTAATTTTCCAACTCAGCAGTATGCCTCTTAAAAACACTTAAGGGGAAACGTCTATGTTTTTGAACGAAACACAATTGGTAGAAGGGAATGACAGAACTGAATGAAGTCCACAGGCCAGTGGACCTGGGAAAGCGAAACTGCTTACATGTAGATAAAAATCATGTATTTGAGAAAATATGCCAACTAGATAAAGAGGACAGTGTTTAGTATGCAAAACTAGATGTTGCAAGGTTTCTTGGTTCGTCCCCCTAATGCCCAAGCACCGTGGTCTCCCGTGTTTGTGTCAGTCACACTGGATACTTGTTGCAATGGCCCGGGGAGCTCTATGCACAGGGTGTGGTCCTGAGGTTTTACATTCTGCTCCTCTGTTCACAGGATGCAGGAGGGCATCAATCTGTTACTCAGTTTCCCCCTCCATAGAATGGGAAGAACCACATTTGCCGGCTCAGAAGTTGTTCATTCCTGAGGGCAGATCAGCCTGTGACTGTGATGTCTCCTTTCTCCCCAGTTTCCCTGTTGCACTCCTCAAAGGGGTGGCCTGTTGTTGCCATGGTGACACAGCACAAGGTGACGTTGCTGAGAAAGAATGACAACTGGTGGCGGCAGGGAAGCAGAGCCGGGTGGTGATTAGCCTCTGGGGAGCGTCTGGTCTGGGTGGAGAGGCAAGGAAAAGAATCTGTTGCCAGAGTAAAGGAAGGACCCGGAGGGTCCTGGCTGATGCTCCCCTGGCAATTAGCAATAATGTGACCCGATAACACCCAGGTGTCGCTGGGGTTACGTTGTTACAGAATATTCACTTTGCTGCCAGTGTTTTATGATTATCATTATTATTATTATTCCTCAGAGCTAGAGGCTTTCAACGCAGTAAATATTTGTTGTTGATTTCGAGATCTAGCAGTTAGCTCAATTTCCTGAAAGATAAGAGGAATTGTTGACTCCGACTCATTTCTGTAGCCCTTTCATTCTTGTGACTTGAGTCATTCCTTGTCGATGGAGATTTTGAAAAGTATGGCAGGAAATTGACTTTTTTTTTTTTTTTAAACTTCTGGGGTAAGTGGAATAGTAACAACAAAACAAAATCTTGTTTTAATAGATTGCTCTCTTTCCTGATCCTAAATTCCTGGGTTTTGCCTTTCTGCTGAAGTCACACAGTGGACTACAGGGAAATTTTATGTTGTTAAATATTAATGAAATACCCTCATCTGCTTGTCTGACCCTGCCGATATTGTTCCCTCGGTGTTCACATAGGCATGTAGAATTTTGTGTTCCTCTGAAGTTTTCTGAGCCCTTGGATCCTCCAATTCACGTATCCTCGATCTGGTTCTGTTGCAGAAGAACTATGTTTTGCAAAGGTCATGAGGTGGGGTTGCATGTGGAAAGGGTTTGGAAAAGTGGAAGTTTCTTCCCAGCTGAGCATCTCTGGGATCTACTCAACAGTAGGAACTCAAATCTCATCAGGGAGACCTGTGGTCCCTTCCTTGGGGACCAGGCCAGAGGGAGACCTGCTCTCTCTGGAAGGCCTTCACAAACATGAGAACCCCCAGGGTATGCTGTGATGAGGGTTTGTGTGACTCACAAATGGAGTCTTTGCTTTCTAGAGAATATCAGGACCCAGGGATGGGACCTCTCAGAGTCTCAAGAAACATATTTGGCCGAGCTTGGTGGCTCAGCCTGTAATCCCAGCACTTTGGGAGGCTGAGGTGAGTGGATTGCCTGAGCCTGCGGGTTCGAGACGCGCCTGGGCAACTTGACGAGACCTCATCTCCACAATAAATCAAAAACTAGCCGGGCGTGGTAGTGCGTGCCTGTAGTTCCGGCTACTTGGAAGGCTGAATCGGAAAGATCCCCAGAGCCCAGCAGGTGGAGGCTGTGGTGATCGGGAGCGTGCCGCTGCCCTCCAGCCTGGGTGACAGAGTGAGATTCCGAATCAAAAAAAAAAAAAAAAAGAAACATATTCACATCCACACAGACCTTTATCTGCCGACAGCCTTCAGAAGCCAGCACTGTTCCCACTCAGAAAGTTTGAGACCCCCTTCTAGGTCTGACAGCATGGTAGCTCCCACCACCACACCCTGAAGATGGGCTTAGGAGGGCTGACAAGGTCCTGGTGCACAGGGGCATCCTGCATGCTGTACTGGTAGTAGAGAACCATGAGGCCTCTGGAGTCTCAAGTCTTCAGATCCTTGTACTTTCTGCAGCCTGGGGCTTAAGCACTCCACACATGCCTCTTCTGTGGTCTACACCCCTGCTGCACCCCTGCTGCTCCAGGCGCCTAGTGCTACAGGCAGACCCCCTGCCTCCCCTCTGCCCCACCTGGATACTCTTTTGTGCTGCCCCCTCGGGTCTAGACTCTGGAGCAGGGACAGAATGAGCTCCACGAATGTCCCCTTTCCCCCGATACAGACGCTCCTTTTAGATCCCACAGCTCAAAAGGCCTGCTGACAAATCTAGGCCAAACCCAGTCGAGCTGATAAGATTTTCAGAAGAGTTCCTAAAAATACATTTCTCCTTAAATCAGCCTTGCCAATCACTGTACAATCACAGAACTTTAAGGACAGAAGTGGCTTTAGAAACTGTTGAACACTTTCTGTTTTAAAGCTAAGAAGCCAGAGTCCCAGAGTGCTGAATTAACAGCAAGAGCAACAACGGTTGAGAAGTATTTCAAATCACATCCAGAAGATGGGACAAAACAACCAGGAGGGCGGGTGCAGACTGTGAGCTGAGTGGCATAGCCGTTCGTTTATTTGTCTACTCATTCACTCACTCATTCAGTGCTCCCTGTGTCCTAAAGTTAGGTGATGCCTTAGGGGATACAGACAGACCCTGCTTTCACAGACATTGCATTCTGATTGGGGGAGAAAATGAGCAAAACAGCAAATAAATATGTGAATGTCAAATAATGATAAAGACCTTGGAAGGAAATAAAGCAGGATGAGCCAGAGTGAGGAGCTAAGACTGATGCAATATCACATTAGGAATGGCCATGTGAGTATCTGGGACAGGAGTATTCCCAGCAGAGACAACTGTGAGGTCAAAGCTCCAAAGCAGAATGTGCCTGGCTGCTCAAGGAACAAAGGCAAGGTGGCTGGAGGGGAGTCAGGGAAGGCCCAGAGCCAGTCCTGGAAGTCAGTGTGGAACATCATAAGTCTCTTGACTTACGCATTTAGTCAGGTGACCAGCCACGGGAGAGTCCTGAGAAGAGGAGTGACATGATCTGATTACATTTCCAAAGGGTCCCTGGGGATAATTTGTTGAGATGTGACTGCAGCGGGGCAGGGTAGGGAGGTTGGTGGAAGCATCCATAGTCTGGTACGGAGGCTATTGCACTAACCCAGGTGAGAGAGAATGGTGGCTTAGAGGCAGGTGGCCACGGTGCAGCTGGTGAGAAGAGACCAGACCCTGGATCTATTATTAGGAGGGTAGAGCCAATGGAATTTTCCAGGGGATCAAATGTGGGATGTCAGAGAGAGAGACAGAGAGAGAGAGAGAGAGGGAAAGAAGGAAAAAACAGGAGAGAGAGAAAGAACACACATTTGAGAGTTGTCACTGTCTGGTGGGTTCTAAAGCCATAAAACCGCATGAGCAAGTGCATTTGAAACCATAAAAGTGGACAAGAGAGCGGTTAAACAGAGGCCTGGTGGCTTTGCAGCCAAACTCCCTATGCTGCAGCCTTTCTGTCTCCTCCATTCCTCGTCCACAGATATGCTAACCTCCTGCTTTTCCAATTAGCGCAGGCCACCAGGCATACAGCCTTCGAACACTCTCATCTCTATTATCTTTCACCTTAGAAACGTTATCTCAACTGGTTCTCAGTCAATGTTTGTTCTGAGCCTACCCGAGTCTTATCTCGCCATTCAAGATGCTAACCCAGTCCCGTGGGCCCTCCCTCCCGCCTCCTCCACCCTGTCCACCGCCTGCCTTCTCATTGACACACATCCTAAAGCACCTTCTAAACAGTTACGGGTTCCGATGGAGGGGAGTCACGGGCACGTCACTCCTTTGCAGAACACATGTGATTATCCTGGGTTGAGCCCATAGTCAAACACACCCTCTTGGTTGGAAATAGCAGCCTTGTCCACTTCGGACACCACGCACTGCTGCTCCCTGACATGTGCACACTCATACACGTGCACACACGTCAAGACATGCAGGATGCACTCAAAAAGCAGTTGCACGATCACAGATACAATTTCCACCCAGGGGAGACCACAGCCCACCTCCTCGACTGCGTGCGCCTCCCTGCGTGTTATCTTACCTCAGGCCTTTTTGTTTTTTTTAAATTGTCCCATCTCTAAGACCTTGACCCCTGACATTGGCAACACCCCTTGGCTGCCTCTTCGCTCTAGGCTGGCCACAGGTGGATGGAGAAAGCGATCAAACCATAATCATCCATTTCACAATAAATGCCTACTCTTTCACTGAAGCTGTGTCTCGTCAGCCACTAGTTGTTCCCCACCTTGCTCTCTCCCTAGCGTCTTCTGTGGCTGTTGGCTGTGACTATCCTATTCTTTGGGCACTCGCTGGAAAGCCCCAGCCCCACCTTTACCTGTCTCGGCCAGTAGAACATCTCCTACATGACAGACACAGAAAGGCTCCAGACAAAAGCTTCCCGGCTTCATGTTCCTGCTATCTAGGTTTCCAGCCAGGCTGTAGCCCTCCCTTCCCACCTTCTTTGGGTCCTGTGAGTGGGAAGTGAGCATCTGTCTCCTTGCCCAGTCTGAGCGTCTTTGGGGCAGGCCACCTTGTCCCTCCCCTATTCTCAGCCAATCACAGCTCTGGCCCACACCTCCACTCTGCCATTTTCCCCCACGCCCCTGCCCTGTTTCCTTCCATTCAGAAGAGGAAGGAATGTGGGAAGGGTAACGGAGAAGCAGGTTCTCCCTCAACCTCCCAGGTGCTTCAGGGAGTCCCAGGATGCTGAATTAATATCAAGAACAACAGCAAAGAGAAGTATTTCAAATCACGTCAAGAAGATGGAAGAAAGCAAACAGGAAGGCAGGTGCAAACTTTGAACTGAGTAGCATGGTCATTCATTTATTTGCCCATTCATTCACTCACTCATTCAGTATCTACAAACCTGAGATTTGGAAAGGGTAACTTCTGAGGATCCCACAGGCAGTTAAAGCCTCGCTGACTTCAGAGTGTCAAGAGAGTGAAAGACTGGCCGGGCGTGGTGGCTCCCAGCATGTTGGGAGGCCAAGGCGAGAGGATTACCTGAGCCCAGGGGTCCGAGACCAGCCTAGGCAACTTGGTGATACCTTGTCTCTACAATAAGTCAAAAAATTAGCCGGGTATGGTGGCATGCGCCTGTAGTTCCAGCTACTTGGAAGACTGCAGCAGAAGGATTGCTGGAGTCCAGCAAGTCGAGGCTGCGGTGGCCGGAAGTGTGCCACTGCACTCCAGCCTGGGCGACAGAGTGAGACTCTAACTCAAAAAAAAAAAAAAGATGAAAAAAAGAGAAAGCGGAAGACTTGCCTTACTGTTACTTGCCAAGTGCTCCAAATTCTCCATGGACTGAGTGCCGCCTCCTTCCCCAGTTCTCCACAGTGACACAATGCAAAAGTCACCCCTACTCCCCATGAAAGTAAGCAGGCACTTACATCTCATGACATCTAACTACCACAAGTTGTCCACGTGCCTTGATCTCTCCATGGCAGTCAACTTTTTTGGCGACCGTCTTCTCTAGAAATGGAACCTTTCCGCCATAATGTACTATTCAGAGGGTCTCTGTCTCTCCCTCTTCTTTTCCTATGGTTTGCCTTACTTCTTTCTGTCACCTTTAAATCACTAAATAAGCGATCTTTGATCCTGTTCAAGTCCTTTTGTTTTCTCTTCTAGATATACATGAAGAAAGCCCCTGTCACCCTCTTTGTCTGACTCTTATTTTAGCCATCCTGTGGTTCTAGCTGTCATATGCATGAATATGAACTCCAACCCTGCATCCATGACCACGATTTCCGTACCCCCATTTCTAAGTGACTTCTACTTTCTCCTGGAAGAAGCAACAATGTCCTTCTGCCGACATAGGACCCACATTTTGAAGTCTCTTTGATCTCTTTCCTGCACCCCTCATCCCCAATCTCCAAAGGTTGTCCACTTCTAATGAATTTACCTCAGCCACGATCTGAAAGTGCCTCCTCCTTTTCCTTCTCACCTCTGCAATGTAACTTTTGGCCTGAATCACTCTTTTCTATAACTTTTATTTAACCGGTTTCCCACCCCGCTGCGAGCTCTTACTATTCTAATATATCCTAGGGGATGCTTCCAGAAAGAACTTTCTCCAGCTGGTGTCTTGCCTAGATCCTGCCAGTGCTCTCCAATGTCAACCATACTAACTAGGCTGATGTCTAGTTAGACTTTCCCAGCCCAAGACCCAACACTACTATTTGCAAAGGGGACCATACACCCCAAAGGAGCATTGTGGAAACTAGAAGGAGCATTTTTTAAAAACTGTCCAAATGACTGGGGAGCGTCCCTGAAATTTAATGGTGCAGAGTAAAAGATTTTAACATCTTGCAGTGGACAACGTGACACCCACAGAGTGAGATCAGCCCGAGTGAGTGAGATCTCCCATGACAGTTGAGTGTCCCAAAGGACATTCACATACCTATACAAAAGCCTATTTATAGGAATGGGAGTCAAGACTTTAACTCTGTTTTATATATTCACACCACGTTTTTTTTTTTAATTTTTTAATTTTGGGGAAGTCTTATTATAATTGATTTTTTTCAAGAATAAAACAACTGTGTACATTGAAATAAAGTCATTCTTTAACTTGTTGGGAACTTCAGAAATTGTTTGACATTTTGATAAGCCATGTCATTTGTCAGTCTGCATTTGTGCCTGTCACATACATAACAGTGCTACCAACATATAGGTGTCAGCTTCTGACATTTGATTCTGTCTTCTAATATGCTTGTGCCTTAGCATGAAAATGTTAAAATAGAGATTATTTATTTTATAAAATTGCTTTCCTTTGATATATTAGTTGCTGTATTTATAGTTAGGGTAGTTTATTTACTTTTTTTGAGTGTATCTGTTGGCTACACTTTATTATTTTCATTTGGTGATAATAAAAGTTATGTTATAAGCATTTTGTCCAAAAAGGGAGTATTGGGACTTGCAGGTATACTGGCAGATGAAATGGCCATTAGGCTGGTCAATGGAGAGAGAGAAAAGGACAAAGTTCAGCTGAAAGTGGCTCTGTGAACCAGAGGCTGTGGCCAGGGTAGGAAATGGAAGATCTAACAAAGACTTCCCTGGGAATTCAGGGCTAGATTTCAGCTGGCAGATCGATAATTGTTCTGCCTGGATGCAGCCATTGGTTCCTGGACATCCAGGAAACCAGTAAGTGCAATGTCAGTCTTAAATGGCATCTAATACAATTGCTTTTATTCTAATAAGAGCATCTCCTAACTGAATTATAACTATTTGGCTAGGAAACAAGATGCAGTGAAAAATGTAATTTGAATACAAACATGTGTTGAATATATTACATCTGGCTGCAGTTTCAGTAGTATATTTAGAAGTTTTCCCTCTTCAGATTAAAGATAAGATTTCTTTCTCTATCCATTCCTGGAAACAGTGATGAAAATAGACTGGAAATGTTCACATGTTAAAATGAGCCCTGGATTTTATGAATTTTTTGCTTGTGCTTTAAGATATAAAATACATGAAAAATGTTAGTGGCTAATTTCTCCTTTCATTACCCTTATTAGGAAATAGACATTGGATTTTCTGACTCATTGAGTGACGTTAGATATCCCTGTGTTTTACTTCTCTTACAGAAGTATATTTGAAAGTATATACTTTGTTCAAAAGAACAATGTACCATGTAAAACGAAGTCATCATTGTCAGTCATGATTCTTTCCCTACTTAGAAGGAATGAATGGAGTTAGTCTTAGATCAAGGATGTCTACTTCACATTCTAGGCGGGACTTCACAGCTTGTACCTAATTTCAGATGAAGAAATTTTGTACTTTTTTTTTACTTACACTTCATTGACTTTGGAGCAAATTATAACTTTTAGTGAATAAAAGTTATTTCCACCTATTCATGTTTGTGTGTGTGTGTGTGTGTGTGTGTGTGTGTGTGTGTGTGTGCATTGTGTATGCACATAGATATATTTTAAGAACTAATGTTAATACAGGTTAGGTACCATAGAGAGAATACTTATAATGCACTACCTAATATATTCTGGTTGTAGCACATGTATGTATGCTTAGGTATGACTCTCCTCTTGATGACAAACAAAGAAACTGAAGCTCAGCGAGATTAGGTGACACTACACAGCTATTCAGAGGTAGAGGAGGGACTAAAATCTAGGATAGAAAAATTGGTTCTTGGGCCAGGTGCGGTGGCTCACACCTGTAATCCCAGGACTTTGGGAGGCCAAGGCAAGAGGATTGTATGAGCCCAGGGGTTCGAGACCAGCCTGGGCAACTTGACGAGAACTTGTTTTTACAATAAATCAAAAAATTAGCCAGGCATGGTGGCGCACGCCTGTGGCTCCAACTGCTTGGATGGCAGGGGTGGAAGGATCACCTGAGCCTACTGGGTCAAGGTTACGGTGGCCATGAGTGAGCACTCCAGCCTGGGGGACAGAGTGAGACTCTGACTCAAAAAAAAAAAGAAAGTTGGTTCTTATCCCTAAACCAAGCAGAACATTCAAGGCACCATTTTATTTATATTTTCAATAAATTAAAAATAAACCGATTTAAAGGTGTCTAGAAAGGAAAATGTTTTTAAAGTCAATCTCTTTTGCTACCCGCCACAGTGTATTTGAAAAGTCAGCCGGGTTCTTTATTTCATTTGCATTGGAATCTCCCTCACATCTGTATTTTTCGCGGTCCGTTGAACTTCTTGTAGGAAAGCCCCAGTCAGGAGCCTCTTCTCCGTGGCTGTGATTACAGGGCCGTGTTACACCCCACTCCTGGAGGTCAAGTGGCTCTCAGCCCCAGTGCTTCAGCTGGCGGCTCCTCCAGGTCCCTCTCCAGCCCAGGCGTCTGCATCTGATAGGCTCAGGATGCGGCCAAGTCATTGATCAACAGAGAGAGCACATGGAGAGCTATTTTAAATTAGGCTCCAGAAATAGAGGTGGGGGGACGCTCCAACATCCAGCCACTCACAGGAAGGGAAAATTATTTGTTAAAAGAATAGCCCCAAAAAAATTAGAAATAGGAAAGTCAAGGAGACAATGTTTCTTTATTGTAATTAGATTGATGCAAAATAAAATTAAAGACATCCTATAAATTACTTAATGGATAATGAGTTCTTGACTGTCTGACTCAGAAATGGGCTTGTTTTGCAAGGATCCTTTAATCAGCTCCCTAGGAGGCCGATGTCTGGCAGACAGCTAAAATATCATAGATGACCCGAAAGAAAAGTAGAGGAGCTGTTTCCTACAGAATTATTTCCCTTAAGGCGGTCTTAAATTTTGATCAATCTCACTCTCAGGATTAGACGTGATTGATGTTTTTCCCTTCAAAAACCAAACAAACTATCTGCAAGGCATTGGCAAGGGGAGGACACCTGGGGTCCCCAGCCTGGGCTTGTCTGAGGGGTGTGAAAGGGAGGGAGGTGACCTCTCTGCAGAGTGAAAGGCCAGGTTTTCCAAACTCAACCTGTGTTTAATCTAACGGCTGTACAAGGACGTAACCAGCAGATTCTTTTATACAGTCAGAAGTCGCTGCTATCTGAAAATCTAACACTTAGAAGAGTTTTAAATATATTTTGAAAAATGAAGCATCATGTAAGTAAAGACCCTAAAAATAGCTGGGGATTATTTCTTAGAGGCGAACAGCATATCCTTTGGCATTTAGGGAAATACTACAGAACCTTGTCTCTTTATTCCTGAACTTCAATCTTGCCTTTCCTTGAAAGATGAGTCAAGCTGTGAACCTGGGTGTTTCTTATATCACTCGCCGGTTGGAGAGGATGAGGCTTTACAAACCAGCCCCTTCTGACTGAGGACCGAGCTGCCAGTCAGCAAGGGCCAGTAGTCCCTTTAAAGCTGTTCTCTCCCAAACAAGGGATCCATAAAACAAGGCCCCACCCACCCCTGCCCAGGGCCAGCTTAGTCCTGAATAAAGTCGGGGGGGGGGGGGGGGGGGGG